>JBAJNP010004424.1:0-33493 GCA_036877545.1 Yasuhikotakia modesta | reverse complement strand
AATTTCTTGCATGTGTTTGCTATCTGAATATTAATGCTTTTTTACAACTCTTAATACACAGATCAGTGTATCACACGTACAGTGTCATTATTTTTACCTTTAGGATAGGATAAATATGCAATTAATGCAATAGCCAGAAGGTGGCGATATTTCCTGTGACGTTCATAATGGAACTTACATGCAATGTTACTCACCTTTAAAAACTATAATACGGTAATGGTTTTAAATAGTGTATATTTAAATAGTACAGCTTTAGTGTGCCTTGTACACATGTACACACATGAAATAATGTCCACACTAATATATGAATAAATCAACATAATGCAACTATGCAATATTTTGTGCTGTTATGTTTGCAAATTCTTTAAATAATCGTAAGTGCACAAAACAAAAAAGTGCAAAGAGAAATTGTTTGTATTAAAAACTGAACTTCACATAATATTTATAAAAACTGTGTGACTCCATTAAGTAAATACATTTAAAGGGTGATGGCTGGGTAGCACACAGAAATATTTTAAACCTCAATGGTTTGAAACCAAGGCCCTGCAGGTGGTGTTTGGGAAAGCAATGGGAACAAATTCATCCAGGTGCTCTCTGGAGAATGTTGGCCAGCAGCCCAAAGCCTTCATGAAAAATTGTGGAGACATTCCATCTTCTGCCAATCACTTGATGAAAACACAGTTTGTCTACAGTCCATCTCTGAACTGTCCTGCAAACGATAATAACAGACAGAGAGAGAGAGATTGACTGAGAGGTTTAAAGGCATTTTGACCTGCAGACTGAGTGTATCCAGGTATATGTTATGATTTTGGTTTCAGAGCAACATGTAAGATGGATCGACCAAGGTTTTTAAAAGGTTATGTTACATAATAAAATGATTATGTAATTAATTGTTGTAAGAGATTTACTCTCTTAAATAAATCTCTTATTATTTGTAAACCCACACTTGAAACGATAAATGGAAAAGCAGAAAGAAAGATCTAAATATGGAAGTGATCATAAAATAAACCAGCAAAGAAAGAGAAAAAGACAATAGCAAGGAAACTTAAGACCTCCCTGTTGTGCAGCACACACTGATTCCTGGGCATGTCCCATCATGCTTTGCTTGTGAAGCGTACGTTATATAAGACTGAAACTATTCCTGTAAAGTTTAACTTTACAACCTTTATACATCAGATCAGACCAGGACAAAATAGTTAAAATAACAAATATGAACATATGTACGTTAAAAAACTGAATGAAAGAAAGTGAATTAATCTTTTGGTTACTCAGCTTAAACTAGTTATTTTAAGCTGTTCACAGATGACAATTGTGCATGCAATGTATGTGCGTATGCGCTTATACAGAAACACAAAGTAATTGTAACTTTTATTCACAGCAAAACAAATAAAGCAAACTTTTAAGCTTCAACAAAGTGCAGCTAGTTCGTTTAAATCTAGTTCCAGATCTGCATTAAAGCCTGTCTCATAAATGACCCACGATTGCGTTGTTGATAAATCTCTCATGCTATGATAAAAATAGATGCATGCCTCATGAGGGCTTAAATGGCAAATTGAAGCACAAAAATACATTTTGGCCACCGCAATAGTTACTTTCAGAATTGGTCTCTTTCCTGTTTTGGACTCAAAAACAGTAAACTGTGCATTTGAAGTGAACATAAATGTTTGCACTGAATTTACCATCAAAAACTCTCCCCATCTACCCAAAATGTGGGGCCAGAGTTTTTCTAATGAGAAACCACCAAAGCCATTGCTTTGAAATAGCTTTAATGAAGAGTGAACAGATTGCAATCTAAAGCGACATGGTTGCTGAAAATATTACGCTGTTTCTCATTTTTGTGGTGCTTGCGGGCCGAGGCTCAGCACCAGCAATCACTGGGTTCTGGTTCTGAAACCCAGCTGTATTGGTTTGTTGCCTTTTCAGTAGTCTTTGAACTTTCTTTGACTTTGTTATTGATTTTGTTTCTGAAAAATCTGTCTGTTTGTCTATCTATCTTACAAAGTCATTGGACCATAGATTCTAGTCCCAGGATACACCCATAATAGCTATTCAGCTGGGCACATTGACTGTACTGTATAAACGTGTTTACAGATGGGTAAGGTTTTGGGGTAGGTTTGAAACGGACGTTAAGTGAATAAAAGCAAAATGTCCCACAGTTATGTTAATAAACTTCATTCCCGTTATTCCTCAAGCTTCCTGTAGAGCTGAGCTCAGATCTGTCCCGTCTCGCTCCTTACTTGGGGAAGGCGGGACCATATAGCCCGGCTGGGCGTTTCATTTCTGCGGTCAGGGACGGCGTAAGTCGTTCAAGGGGTGGGTCTTTCTTGGCAAAGGAAAACCCACCTTTTTCATTGTTTGTATCTCGAAGGAATGTGATGGTTTGATCTTGCGGCGCAAGGGAGGGGGTGCGAAAAGGACCCTGCCGAGAACTTCTCAACTCATCTCCAAAAAGTCAAATGCGACCGAGCAGTTTTTGGAGAGCTACCTCACAGACGCCGATTCGGCCCGGAGACTTCTTAAAATTGCTGGGAATTGTCACAGAGTGCTCAAGGTAAGGAAACTGAACCAGGGCTCGTGAACCAGGCTGGCTAATGGTGAAATCTTGCCTCTTGTGCACAGCTCCAAACTGCGGCAACTTTGCCATCCACCTCCCCCCGTTGTTCTCCGCAGCGGAGGCGCTCATTGAGACAAACCGCGGAGGTTTTAGTCGGGGTGTTCAGTGTCGGATAGCGACGTTTGAGTAACTTAATCGTGACTTTACAAACTTAATCGTGACTTTACAAACTTAATCGTGACTTTATAAAAGCAGATGTTAGGTAGCCAATGGGTGTCTGAAACGCAGTCGATCACGTACCGAGATTCGGTGTTCAGATGTTGTAGCTCATGCGATGCAAGATGTGGCGAATTGAAGTTTACATTGTAACATACATACAGACTCATAACATGCATTCATTTAAGAGACGTGCTGGGTTTGAATGCTACAATGTCAAACATGCATTAAATGTCTCGCCACGTACACCTAAATACCCGGTGTTTTCCCAGGAACATTTTTCCCAGGTTTTTATTAGTAAAGTCGCTTGGAAAACATACGTAAAGAATTTGCCCGTGTGAGTCAAGTGTTAGTCTACAATGTCATTGTCAGAGGAAACGTATTTTGTTCAACTTCCCAATGCGTAACACTGAAAGCGTCGTTTTGTGCCGAATAAGCAAGTTAAGACGCACGGTCTGCAAACCTGGTGTGGGACAGTTCAGGGATCCTCATTCATCTAAGGGACAGTCCGTGTTAAATTTGGATTTCTGTATTCAAACCACTTACTATATTTGCCGCAGTCGGTGTCCCGACCTGCACCGGTATCGGTGATGGGACACGGATAGAAAATGTATTTAAAGTCGCGGCTCTTAACGTAGAGAAGCGAGGTGCGTTTGGTGACAGATGTAAACGCTCCTATTTGCAACATGTGTTACAAGGATAAAGTCCTATTTTTGCTGTTAGTCGCAAATTTTAGTCGTTTATATCCTATATTTTGGGAATGATGAAACGTTATAGTGAATTCCCGTGGAGGTCATGCAGGCCCGGTGGCTTTGCGCATGTGCTGTTATGTCAAACCAAGGGCACTGCTAGTCAGGTTAAGGGATTTGTCAGGTTAGCTGTAGTGCTGGTGTCTGGGGGTTGGGTAGCAAATGAAAAAATATAATGCTAAACAAGGAGAACCGCAACCCCCATGGAGGCTCGATACACTTGGCAGGTGGGGCCTATAAAGGAACAGAGGACCTGCCGTGGCCTGTCCCAGCCTTGCATGCAGAACACTGATGGGTTTCCAGTAAGGCCAGAGAGACGGCATTGATTTTAGTGCCTGCAGAACACTAGTGTGTGTTTGTATGAAGAATGGGAAGAATTAGTTATTCTATAGGAAACATTGCAAATCACCTTTGACTGCTCCCGATATAAACCAACACATCTTGCGTTTTACTATATGCCATTAATATAACATGTACATGCTGTCAAATCTGGCGTATATGTTAGTAGTGGGCTTTTTCTTAGCCATAGGCTTGAGTCTCGCTTTAGCCGCACTTTATTGTTGATGCAGAAATTGTGTTGAGTAATGAGGCAAGAATAATATTTGCACTTTCCTGCAAATTGCTGAAGTGTTTCAATGCACCGTTTAGAGAAACATTCCATCAACGAAATTGGTTTGGTTCCTGTATGGAAATCAATAGGATTGTCATAAAATAATATTTTAAAAGGGAGGGGAGAACACTTTTCATACCTTTTGGTTGTTGACGTCAAAGGCTTTCAGTCATGCTCAAAGGTATTTTGGCACAAATGCATTCTTTGTTGCCAACATGGGCAGGTTGCATGAGGTGCATATAAGAAGAATAACAGTCAGATTAAGCATTAAATATTGCGCTGTGTTAGGTCGCAGCAGTATTGCGTTGTGTTCAACTCTTACCTTATATGGGCAAATGTTTAATACCGACAACAGTGCATGTGAGCTTGTAAGGTAAACAGGACAGGTGCTAAATACTCATGCAGGATTGGGCCTTTGGATCTGCCTTTGGATCTGCCAGTGTGTTGATGGCTTTTCCACTCAGAGCAATAATGTAATAAAACGTTGGTCAGACTAAAGTGCCAAACAGCAGTAATTGCCAGACTTAGCACCAGACTGAGGATTATAGAGAGGCTAAATGAGTAGTCTGAGGTTTAAACTGAACATTGTGGTTCTCTCCTGGTGTTCTCTCTCTTCTCTCTCTCTCTGTCTCTTGTTTTCTCTCTCTCCTTCATTCAAAATGAGCTTGAGGTTTCTGACACTGTATTTTAGTACCTCTTTAATCCAGAGTTAAACTAGTATTAATAAACATTATTGACATTAAAACTGATATTGAAAAATAAAAGTGAATGACTGATGGTCTTAGAAGTAGTTAATGAGAATGAAACTTTATGCTTGTCAAACAGGCAAAAGTCATTTTGGCACCACTGCTAGCGTTAGCAACTGGTTGATTGGTTTGTTTATCCTGGAAATGCCTATTTCCAAGCTGAATAATGGTTACAAACAACCAGACCACCAGATTCTCCTCAGAAGTTCTTGTGAACTCTGTGACAGTAATGCATAGTGAGATGTTTATGGGTAAAAATGAGGCATTCTCATCTGTAAAGTGTTTCTTTAGCTTTATGTTGTCAGGGAGTGGGAGAACTCGATGACAGATCCTCTGCTTGTTGGGAAAAGGCGTCAAAGTGTTAACATGTGAATTTTACACCAGCTTCTCCCACACAAACACACACTGAATCAGTCAGCTTTCAGTATTATAAACAGGATCTCTTTGGATTTTGTTGTGTAAACTATTTTCTCCTCAACATCTGAGTATAAAAGTTTTCAGCTGAGATGCGTGTGCATGCATCCTGTCATCTGAGATGGGGGTAAATACCAGATGTAAAAGGGGCTATGAGGAATTTATGTTTGAAACTTACAATTTCAACACGTACAGTCTAAGATTCAGTTGTTTTGATAACATTGAATTTGTGGTCTTTACATGAACATATCAAGTATTGAGTATCCAAAACTCTGTTCAGTCTGTTCTGCAAACAAAAGTCACTTAAAAATTTCTTTATTTAATTTGACACTCATTTCCTAAAACACATTTCTTTGGAAAGAGAAAATGTATTTAATTTAGACGTGGTTTGTAATCTGTTATTCAAATTGTTACGTTTAGTTAATGTTACGTCACAGATTCTTCTAGTCAAGCAGCAGATTGTGGGACTGTTATGTGTGTCATGTGCCGCAGTCACACATTTAGCTTCAATTTACTTAAACAAGCTAGTCAGAACAGGAATGAATGAACCAGTAAGCGGATCTTTGAGTCACCATTTAGTTTAGTAATGTTTATTTAGGTAGACCGTTGTGTTGGTCCAGTCCAACTTCTCAGTCTGTATTTGTCTGTTATGCAAAGCTACCAGGATTTGCTAGTTGCAGTAGTCAATGGTCCAATTTAGTCTAGTTTTTGTTTCAAAAACTACAGCTGTGTCAATGAATAGTAAACAGTTGGGACAAATGTTAAATACTTACATTTGAGGTTCTTTAATTATATATGTCTTAGTTCAAAGTCAAAATTAAATAAAAAAGTTGAACTTTCTATTTGCAAATATTAAATTGCATTATATAGGCCATCAACCATATTTCTCTCTAGTCATGATTTTTGGCAGCAGCTATAACAAAATACTGATAAGATGGAAAAGCTCACAGCTGTTAAGTAACAAAGTGACACAGAACCACACAGCCAAAGCTATTGTGCTGAGTGTTTCACTGCATGTGATTGCTGATGTACAGGGATGTGCATAGACTCGCGTCGCCTGAGGGGTTATACATCACAGAAAATACTTGCAGGACTGATCAGAGTCTGAAATCAGTCATCAGGAAAAGATGTCATGTGTCTGTCTCATCCATGTGATGTCTCACCTTCAGAGAACTGCCCCACCCTTCACTCTCACCTGTGCACAAACACACCCCTGTTTACATTTGCACACCTGTCTACAGAAAGCGGAATAGTGTGTTAAAAATGCGGTTGTGTGTTGTTAAAAACTGGACAAAGAAGAGTGATAGTGAGACAGAATACAAGAACATTGAATCTGGTCATTTCGTGAGCTGTTAGTTACATTTAATGAAATGGGTTTGGTGTGTTTGTTTTACCTGTTGGTTTGTGCACGCGTTGTGGATCACATTTAAGGGAATGTTCAGTTCTGACTGGATTCTGTTCTCACGCTACTTTTGTGTTATTCATGAACCTTTCAGCATTTCTTTTTTTTCCCAGAATCTACAATATGCTGGCGTTCCTTCCAAATGACTCCTTATTGACCTTTGACAGTGTTTTTACGGTTCCCCGCATGCGCCCCCAGCGACTGTAAATGTGTGTGAGTGTGTTTAAAATATTTCGAAGGTCTCCTAAAATAGCTCGGCTGAACCGGAATGATGCAGAGCAACCACACGCTCCGTGATTGTGTAATATTCCTTCCTTATCCGGGCTGGAACGCCTGACGCAGCTGCACTGAATAAAGTGATTACATTTAGGTTCATTAGTTTCTGTATGTGTGTTTATGCGCTTGTTCGTATTGGGTGGAGATGGGTGGAGACCTCCGGGAGGCATCAGCTAATGGCTCTAAACTGCTGTCCTGGTTTCCTCCTTGCAGTCCAGTGTGGTTAAGATTACTTTGCCGTAGAGGGCTAATGGTTCTCTTACATAGCTGTTCCCATCTTTAGTCCTAGCTAGCTTTTCCTCAGCATCTACGATACACATTTGTGTCTTACCAAAGGTCACTGTCAGGTCAATTTCAGGTCAATGACCAAAGATTTGCTATGAGGGTAGAGAAATTGTCATGATACAATTTGTTGCTGTCCACAAAGCTGTTGTTTTCAATGTGTGTGTTTCTGACTATATACTGAGTGAGTCCCTGTGTTAAAGGTCTGTGCTTGTCTTTTTGTCTGGAGGTGTACAGGGGAGGGTGGGGTAAGCTGTGCCACGATAAGATATCCAGTCAAACACAGCTTCCCTGCTGACACATCTTACCCCACAGCTGCAAAAATGCACAGCAGTTTCTTTGAAACATTACTGTTTAGTGTTTGTTTCAGTGTTTGGCTTCAGTGTTTGATTCACTTGTCCTGATCCTAAAATTGTTGTGATTGTGAGCAGAGCTATTAGTCTCATTTTTGTGTTGAGATAAAATTACACAATAATGTCTTTACAGACACTCAGTTTAAAGTTTAACACTGGCCCACCCTCTTAGACAAGAGTCGTCCACCTCACAACTGCCTGAGGGACGCCACACATTAAGCTAATGGGAACATAGTATTTGAGTGGCAGTTTGAAGTACTGTCTAAGCTGTATCCACTTTCTGTGACTGGCTGACAGTGTTCCTGCTAATCCATACAAGATAATTCAGCATTGAACTGTAAGAACTTTCCATAGTCTCACAAAGCAAAATGTGCCAGAACTAAAGGCCACTTATCTCTTGTGGTTTATCTAAGGACAGTTAAACTTTCAGTCAGTCTCAGGATAGCTCTGACCTGTGAACTGTGCAAACACAATAAAGTTAGGCTGATGCAGATCTATTCTGGTTCTGGGTCTATTCCCCCTTATCTCTGATAGAAAACATGTTTCTGCCTTGGCACTCGGTTGTAAACATTTCTAATGAGTTTGTTATGTAATGGTTTTCATGTGCTGTGGAATTCAGGCTGTTTGGATTGGAAATTCTAAAACTGGAGCTTTGCTTTGCGTGTCTCTTCCTGTCCGGACTTCACACCTGGCGAAACTTGTTCTGCTTTTACTCTTACACCTGCATGACAAGGTAAAAGATAAAAAAAGAAAAGGTAATTTCATCGGAACACCTCACTGAGTAAAAAGTTGTCCAGCAACCTAATGTTAACGGATTATTGTCTGTTTAGGTTTTAGTGTTGACAAACCTATTCATGGCGTCTTCCAAAAATGTTCTACACAAGCTATTTTAGATCATGAGAATGGAAATAGTCTTTAGAAATGACATACATTGTGTGCAGATGTGTAACTATTGTATTGTCTTTTTAGAGACATGAGCAACCTTTACAAATAATGTATATTCACAAATCTTGATTGGTTTTTATGATCCTCTAGTCATTTTCTGATGTTTTCTTTAAAAGGAAAGAAACTGCTTAAGATTTTCAGGCCGAAAAAGGAACGGACGACTCAGAACGTGAGAATCCAGAACAGTTTAAGGTTCAAGAGTGTTGCTTCAGAGCAGGTCTTAACATCTGCTGAAGCGTCAGTGGAGCAGTACAGAGAGAGGGAAAAGTTAAAATATCCTACTTGTAAATTCCTGTGTCACATTACTTGTGTTCTGAATCCTCTAGACTGGCTCATATATTTCTGTCTCTGGCCTCAGTGGCGTTTTATCAGGTCCGTCCAAGTCTGAAAGGCCCGTTTTCTTTGCGAGTCAAGAAAGCCACAAGATGTCAACTCAAACCAGGCAGCGAAATGATTTCTCTTCCCTGTTCTTGTTCCCTCTGTTCCTGAGGTATTTTTGGAACTTAATGAAAAGAGAAATCCGAACCACTTGCCCTTAAAAGGGATGTCTGGGTCAGCTGAGTGGAAAGTTGCGTTATTAATGCGTTTGACGTCTCGCTCGCTGTGTGTGCACTCTGTGTTTTGTTAAAGGGGCTGAGGAACACAGGAATGTTCTGGGTTTGATGGTTAAGTTGGGTCAGACTTAATCTTTGGGTCGGAAGAGGGGAAAGGGGCATAGTTTGCATTTTTTAGAAGCCATTCCAACCTGCTTCAAGGCCCAATTTTTGGCCTTCTCTCATATCAAAACATGGTTGTGAAAAAGAATTGTACATGTCCTGCATGTAAAACCCAGAATTCTGTGCAGCACTGAGTACCTGAAAGTAATTTAAACAAGTATTTGCTAAAGAAAACAGCGTGAGCGTAGCCATTAAACAAACTTATCAACCTTGTCTCAGCAGAAACTCTAGGATTTTAAAAGTCTTGTGGAGAGGAATCTGTGCTTGTATCTTGCCTTCAAAGGATCCCATTGGTTGGAATTTTATCTGGTCTATGTCTACACTAATCCAAATACATTGAAAAACTAAAAGTGTTGATTTGTTTAGATTAGGATTCTGTATCTGCTGTGGTGGGTTAATGTATGCCCACCTTTGTGCGTCACAGCAACAACTCTTATCTCTCTGAAAGAGGCGAAGCCTTTTCTGAATTAACTAAAAAAACAATGATGTCATGGTTGCCCTGGCAACGCTTATGGAATTAGGCCAAGCTCTAGGAAGTGTCTGTAATCCACATTTCCATAGGAATGGTCGCTGTACACTTTACACACTGACCATCCCATTTCCTGTCAGTTGGTGACAAGATAATTGGATTTCGAGCTGTCAGTCTGCCTGAGGTCTACAGGAACACAGAACTGAATAGAGCATCAGACTTTCATTCACTGCACCAATTCTTAACTGACTGTTTTTAGTCTGACAGGAGAAGTGAGGCTATCGGTTTGTTTGTAAAACCTACTGGCTTTCTGTCTCAGAAAGCAAAGAGAATTCCCCCTGTGATGTCCGTAGTGCGACGACTCATGGGAAACGATACGAGGTGGATAGATGGAAATCAAAGGAGTAGAAATAGAGAGAGAGAGAGAGAGAGAGAGAGAGAGAGGTGGCCCAGGCACCTGTATCAACATCTTAAAGCTGGTTTTCATAAATCCTGTGCTGTGGTGGGAACAGAGCTCTGGGCAGATATAGGAGAGCAACACAGGCTCTCAGAAACAGGAAGCAGCATGCAAGCAGCACACATGGGAAATTCAATCCCAGACAATTTATGAAACACATGCGATTCGTGATTTCTCTGCACGAAAGACTTTTCTAGTGTCCGCATGTCTGAATGCTGGACAGTAAGAGACGCTTTATGACCAAAATAATAAATAAAAGAATCTACATTTGTGATTTTGGTCATAATTCTGAGCTCTGAATAAAACAGGAAATGAGGGAGATTGATTGGTGCTTTACTTGTGTTTGGAGCCCTTATCCTCAGTCACAAGAACAACACAATAACTCCTTTGGCTGTTTTCCACATCATTAAAAAAAAAGCCAGTTAGGCACAATATTAAACTGTTTATTTGTTCATTTGAGTTGCCTAGTTGAATGTCAGCAGGGCCCTTTGCTGACGGATATTAGCATTTGTTAACATGTGTAGTGCAACATCTCTCAGTTTTAAAGTCATTTTAGTGTCTTGATGAATCACGGACAAGTCAGTTAGAGGCATCAGCGCTTGTGTTCAATAAAGTAAAAGCTCGCTGTAGCTTTCATACTCCATTTCCACTGACACGGTTCTGGTGGTGGAGCCAGAGCCTGTTCTGGCCCTGTTCTGCACGTTTCCACTGGAGAAATGGTGATTCTGGTTGGAAAAATTGGTTCTGAACTGGCACCTTAAACGTGCTGGTCTGAAACCAGTAACCACTAATGTCAGAGAGAGGGGAGTTCTTCAGAACAATAACAGCGTGGTCTGACTACAACAGATACTCTGACAGCATGAAGGAGAATTAAATTACTTAAGTAATTGTATTAAATTGTGTTCTCAGTTTCGTTGTATTTTAGTGGCTGGATTTTAAACTGGAATGCAACTGTTGAGACTTTCCTTATGTCTGGAGTCTCTCTCTTTCGCTCTCACTCTGTCGCTCTCTCTAAGCATGGTATCTCATGGCTTTCTGTGCTGGATCTTCTGTGATCAGTGAAAATATACATGCTCTCAGACAGGAATGTACAGGCTAACATGTTGCAGGCTGCATCTCTCTCTCTCTCTCTCTCTCTCACTCTCTCAGACTTTCTCTGTTGCGTCTGATAGATGTCGTGGCTGAGGCTTCTGCTATGAGCTGTTCAGACTGTGATTATACACACACACACACACACACACACACACACATTTTCCATTGACTTATGTTTTTTATACACAGCTAGTTAATAGGTAATATAACCTAATCCTAACTCACACTCAAATCGCACTCATTTGTGATCTGACCATGTGGTGATCACAACACATTTGGTTTCAACATCTCTTCCTCTGTGTTTTGTGTTCTTGCTTTATCTCTCCCTCTCTCCCACGCTCACACTCATCGTTTCCTCATTAACTTCTGCTACCGGTCCTAATATTTTCTCATACCATTTATGATAATTCATGCAGTTCGTTGCTTGACGTCACTGTGGCTACATCAAAGTCTCTCTCCAGCCACTTAAATATGTTGTGTTATATATGTGCGCTGTTCCCTGTCATTAGTGTAATAATAATATTTATACTAGAAAAACCAATACCTGCGTTTATAATGTGGTTTGTTCAATGAATTCTACACCACATTATGTCATTCAGAAATGTGGTCGCTGTTAGTCTGTTGAAATATCTGCTTGTAAATTTGCAGCGTTACTAAGGTGTATAAATATGTTGTGATTCATATTCTTTAGAACTGAAATAATGAATTAAGGACTTTTTTTAAAGTTTTGCTACATGCTTGTTGCTAGCAGGTGATGGATTCTAGGGCATGTGATTGGACATAAACAACCATGAAGAATTCTTGTGACAATTCTTAGTCATATTTTCTATAGACACAGATTCACTCTGTCTCATGATGTCAAACTCTGGTCATATGACAAATAGAGAAGTCATCAATCTCTCATAAATTGTGCAGTCAGTTAACAATTATTATTTTTTTAGTTTCTACTCGTGGATTTAAAGCTGTCTGTCTGTCAGCCTGAAGCTGTATCAATGTGACCAAATTGTTCCTACCCATAATAGGATATAGACACAGCCTCTTGCTGAGGGATTGGTGCCTTTTGGGGAATTCTCTGCCTTTGTCGTGTAAAGCAAACGCACACGTTTGTAAACATAAACAGGATAAAGATGTGCTGCGGAATTTCTTTAGAAGTGTTTGTCCAAAGTAGCGTAAGAGAAAGTGGCCAAATTCCTAGTGGCTTTCCCAGAATTTCCAGACAGTTTGCAAATGTCCATATCTGTACTGGATCGTGAGGCAGTTTTTCTGAGTTTCCTAGGAGTTTTGTTCCTCTGCAGACTGTTTGGGATGTGTTACTGTGTCAATATAGTTGTGTTTTGGTATGTATGGATTCTGAGACCACTCCACTTCTAAATGGCTTCTACATTTTTTTTACTGTTTTTGTACTTTCTGCATGTTCCTTTCTTATGAATAGATCACAGCTCTCCTGGTGAAGCCTGTCTGTCTGTGTGTGTTTTGTGTATGTCTGTACACACATACAAGCAATTCTTTTGCTTGTATGTGCAGCACATTCAAGTCAGAGGTCAAGCATATTAAAGCCTNTCTCTCTCTCCCTGTCTCATTTTTTGGGCATTTTGATTCAGTCCTTATAAGGATGCACACAGATCTCGCATTAAAGTTTGGCATCTCTCTTGTTCTCAATCACTTTGTCTTTTACTCCCTATTCCAGTATCCCTACAAAACATTGTGTTTTATGTAGACTATATGATGCAAATGCCAACTGTTCCTGAGTTTTATTGTATTGGTCTGTGATGATTTTTATGGTTTTATTGTACATAGTCCTACAATCTGAATTCAAATCTAATCTACAGCTCTGAACCCGTCACTCATCATTGTTGTTGCATAGCAGTGCTGTGTTATTGTGTACATATCAGAGACTATATCTATACAAACCAGGCAACTTGTTAATTAGTTGGGCAACTAGTCAGATTGTTAATTGTGACCCATCTCTAGCAGATTATGCTCAGATTTGACTGTACACTTAAAAGCTGTGATTTTAAATCTTTCTGGTTGTTCTTCAAACAAATGGGCCTTCAGTAATTGTTCATCCAGTTGTAAAACAACCTGTCGTTTTAAATCAGGTTAATTCCTCATGAGATGGGTGTGAGTGTTTTACATCTCACACAGACTCCATGTGTAATAACACATTTCAGAACACGTTCTTCAAGTTGGGTTCAGGAACAACGCAGGCTTTTTATTCAGCATTCCTGCCTGTTAGAAAATTATGAAAAATAATACTAAAGATGTTCTAACGTTGCTCTGTATGTCTGCTTAATCTGTCCTCTCACTGTTCCATCTCTCCAGTCGTTCACTCTTTCTCCATCTTTTCTTCCCTCACAGAGTCGTTCATCATCTTTTTAACCGTGTACCTTTTCGGGCGTCCCGCATTCTTCGTGTTTAATTTGGGCCGTTCCTTTTCTTCGCTCGCAGACATAACAACAACAGCAGAGAGAAAGTTCTGTGGACCACGAGCCCCCCTCTAATCACTGACAGGAAATGGTTCAAGTACAGCATGAGATGTCAACATTGGATGTTTTGTTGATGATGGCTTGTGCTCTGATAGGTTTCAGCATTAATGTTGTGGGGACTCATGGCTGCCCTTTAAAACCCTATTATAATTTGGGTTTCATTGATTGTATTTGTATTTTATGTTGTTTGTGTCATAACCTGTGTTCTTGAAGTTGATAAAATGAACATTTTAACATTGACTGACTAAAAACATCTCTCTCACACACACACACACACAGACCTTGGCCCGCCTCATACAAACTGTTTACTTGTAAAGTATGAAACAGCTACCACACACTTTACATCCTCAACTTTCCCCCAAAAGAGTTAAATCTCTGGGAACAGATCGACCCTAACATAACACAAACAAACAAACAAACATTATTTATCTTAAAGAAGAAACATTTTGTCTCAACATGTCTTCATCAAAGTCACGGATCAGGCAGATGATGTTAAATGTTTAAATGAGAAGTGTGTGTGTGTGTGTGCGTGTGTGTGTGCGTGTGTGTGTGTGCGTGTGTGTGTGTGTGTGTGTGTGTGTGTGTGTGTGTATGTGTATGTGTATGTGTTTAGGGGGAAGGAAAAGTGGCGCCTGGTTTAGAGGAAGTCACTCACAAAGGGTTTAGATGGACTTTGGGTTCACATACACACTAACAAACCTCATTTCCTTTTCACACACCAACACACACTTGTCACACACACTTTTGAATATTAACTACCTTTACAATACTAATGAACCTTTTCTTATCTTGCTATCAAAGCAGGAAGTAGAGGATGAAACACACACCTGTATTCCAGAGAATGTCCGTAAAGATGACTCGGTCATTGCTGTACTGTACTGTACTGTACTGTACACACAAACCCATCATAACACTGTAAACTACGCTGCTGGTTGTTTCTAGGGAATTACTAGGTAGTTGCTAAGATGTTCTGGTTGGTTGCCAGGGTCTTTTGGGTAGTTGATGGGCTGTTATTGCTTGGCTGTACACTGGCACAAGTAAAAAGATGAGAGTGTGTTAAGGCTAAAATTTGATAGTAGAAGCAAAACTATATTTAACCTTCTAATTAAATCAGGTTAATGTTACAAATATTAATTAATCATAAGTTAAAGATGTTGCTTTAAATGATGAAAACTAATTTCGTTTGATGGCAATGATGCTCCAGAAATCTTAAGAAATCAATTTTTTTCACCCTTGCTCAGAAATGCAGTACAGCCTCAGTATTGTTTTCTTTTGCTTTGCATTGCTGGCATAACATGTTCTTGTACCTCGTTTACGATTCTGTATCTGCCACGTGTTTTTTTACCATCAAGCTGCGTAATATTATGTAGAACTGTTGCTAGGTTTTTGTTTGTGGAATCTGAACTCTGTCCAGATGCTTTCTCTTGTTTTCTGTGCGTCAGTACTGATCAATCAATAACCTATTCGCGATTCATCCGTATGGAAGTGTGGTTTCGTCTGACTGGCAGAGCGATTCTTTCCTTGGCTTCTGTCTGTATGGGGTTAATAGATGTTAGCAGAGCTTTTGGACCCCAGCTTAGGACTTGCTCAGAGAGGAGTCTGTTTCTAAATTTGCTTTGGTTTCCTGAGACCTTTATTTGGAGGGTAATATTTTGAGATTTATTTTAAGCGGGACTGCTGGTGTGCGCCCCTTAGAGTAAGACCAGGAGAAACAGGTTATTTTGTATATCTTATACTGAATACACTCTTCCGCTTGTGTCAGATGTCAGTCATTTATGACCTCAGAGATAAGATTGGCTGGAAGTTTACTCAAACACACCCCCAGAGCACCGCCCTGTGACCCCACCTTTAAACCATACGTCATTGTTTGCTTAGCACAGCGTATCACACATACATACACATAGGCATTACAGTTTTCTTGAATGGAAATTAGACATTACTGAACATTGTTATTGAATGTTCCAGCTCACTTTGAGGAGAAAAATAACTGGAAGTTCTTGTCTGTGTATGTGTGAAAAATGACATTAGATTAAGTTAGTCTTTCTTGTTTATAATATATTAGACATTGTTCCGTTCAGTTCCTTGACTTTGCCCTTCCTGTTCACACTGCCAAAAATAATACAATGGAAATCTCCCTTTTATATGACATGGTGTTTTACTTAATGGTTTTCAGATAGACAGAAGGTATTGGTTTCATCACAGCACAAACTTCCTCTGACTGTTATATGGCAAAGCAATGTGCAGTACACACACACACACAGCATTAGCTTGCAGTAATATGTGATGAATTAAATCGGCTCATTCTGAAGACATTCCTAAATTTACAGACACAGCATGTAACTTTTCAGATACACCAGGGAAATTTTGTATCCTTGCTTTATAGGGAACTAAACTGTATTCTTAGAAATGCACATATAGTGAAAACAGTTTCAGACACGCAAGTTTCTGTCCACCAGAACTCATAAAACAGTGTAAATATGGCTAAAGTACCTGCTTTTATAACAAACGTGTGTAGTCAGTCTGTGCATTTTACATATTTTCAGACTTTCCTATTTGTTTAGTATGGAAGTTGGACTGAAAGCAGAGCTTTTAACTTTTGTTTCTCTGTTGGGGTCAGTGAACTGATTTCTACATTTGTGTTTAATTAGAACGCAAGTATAAATGTTTGCATTACTGTAGAGCAGTTGAGTCACTGTTACAGAGAGACACATAATTAAGAGGAAAAACATCTAATGAACTTATAAATCAATTTTAAGTATTTTAAAGAAATTGAACCGCAAGCTGCTGGTTTTTGTAAACCGTCTGACATCCACAGTGACATTTTTTCAGGTGAAGGGTTTTTGGGAAGTGTTTAGATTCCAGGATGTTTTCCTGCTGTTGTCCAGGAGACTGGAGAGTGTCCGTGACGTTGTTCCAGGCAGATTGAGGGGGACATAAGCCCACCAAGTCGTAAAAACACCCTTCCATGCAACAAAAACGCTTTCAAACGCACACCCTCAGCAGATGAGCCCATGCGTGCCAGAGACTGCTGTGTTGATAAACCATGTGGGTCCTGGTTCAAATAATCACATTGTTTTGTGTTTACTCCTCATATAGGGTGTTTAGTGTTATAGTGGATATGTTTGATAAATCATTGCTTTAGGAATCAGGCCTTCCATGACTTAAAGCTAGCAACCACAATCAGATCACATTTGTTTTAAGTGTAAATGGCACATTTCCCAGCATTCATCTGTGTGTACATATGTGTGTAAATTGTATTGATGTGTTTCTTTAACTCTGTGATTGTAGCAGGAGGTTGTGTGCCTGAATTCACATTTATCTCTCGCCAGTTTTTTCTGTAGACTCACTGTTTCGGTTCAGACACAGTCCCACTAAAACTTTAAATTCCCTGTCTATACTTTTCCATCTCTCCGAACGGGATGAAGAGAGGGAGGAAAGAAAATGACATGACTGCACAGGAAACAACAAACTGAACATTATAGGCTGGTTTTTACTTTCATGGAAAATCTAAAAACATTTCTGCTTCAAGCTTCAGGTTGCCACTATTTTGTGGCTTGTAGGTTTCTGCCAGAACAGCACAAGTTCAGAGAAGGCCAAACGCATAATCATCTCTCTCGCTCTCTCTCTTCCTCTCTCTCCTTTTCTCTGTCTCTCTCTCGCTCTTCCTCTGTCTCTCTCTCACGCTCTTCCTCTCTCTCCCTCTCCCTCTCTCTCTCCCTCTCTCTCCCTCTCTCTCTCTCTCTCTCTCTCTCTCTCTCTCTCTCTCTCTCTCTCTCTGTTGTTGGTTATGATTGGCATGAGGGTCGAGGGTTTCAGGCTGCTCAGCCAAACTGATGTCAAGTGCAGGGAAAGTCTTTTTCCCCTTTCCTGTGGGGGAACAAAATGTTCAGTCGGCCGAGGGATCGCTTAGCGTGGCTTGGGCTAATGATATGGTGTGTGATTGCATGTGTGGTGCTCTGAAGAAAAACATCAGTTTGTGAAAGAGTGAGACTAAGCTAGAAAGAAAGAGAAAGAGAGAGAGTATTTCCTTTCAGGTACTTCAGCGAGACATCAGTATGAGATGTTTCTGTTTTGGGTTTTTCTCGTTCTGTTTTCCATTACTTTTCTGCACTTTTTTACAGCTCTTAAGAGACAGTTGAGAGCTATACTGGTTGTTGTACGGATGAAATGGAACCTGTCATGTAAAGTCTATTCTCGTATTCTGTCCTGGCCTCTGAAGGCATTACACATGGGGAACAAGAGCAGTAATAAGTGCTTTTGCTCACTGTAGCTAGAGGAGAGTATTTGTGTCAGCTGTGCACTGACGGTTCTGTTCCACTGAGAGGATTATAGTCATAGTTTGAATCCAGGTTTCCAATGACAATTATCTGTTTCACACTTTGAGTAACTGGCATAATTAAAGGGTTAATTAAACAATGTAGTATGAAGTATTTGCATGAATGTCTGTGTCTGTCTGTCTGTCTGTCTGTCTGTCTGTCTGTCTGTCTGTCTGTCTGTCTGTCTGTGTGTGTGTGTGTGTGTGTGTGTGGAAAGACTCTAGCACAGAGATCCCCACATCAAAGTGTTCCACAGAAACAGCAATGAGTAAACGTGTCAAGTCCCACACAGTATGTTAAATATTATCCACTGAATTAATGAGTGACTTCACAGCAGTAGTCCAAGTGTAGACTGATACTCTTAAACTTTGTTTGCACATATGGCTGTGTGTGTTTTGCTGTGCTCCCTACATTTTTGTTTTTGGTAGACAGACACAGACCCATGAATGTATAGTCCTGACCTCAGAAGCCTTGCCCTGAGGACTCTTACTAAAGTGATTATGAATGTCACATATAATGGAAACCTGCCTTAAATATGCTGGAGCTTTTCCTGTTTGGCCAGTACATTTATTGAATGACTCGTTTAGTCTCTGAACCCAGAAGTACCGCTGCCTGTGCCTCACACGCCATAAAATTATAGGATTAAGAAAGTATTATGACAGAATTTCTGCAGTCCACATACAACAGCTCATTACTTTGGGCCTGTCTCCATGTTGGTGGGCCTGCCAGTCCAACAGTCATATTGAAATTCGCTTCAGATTGAGTTGTATAAAATGCTCTATTACCCCTGGACCTGATGTTACTGCCTCTGCGTTCAGTGTATTTAATGGGAAATTTAATAAGACCTTGGGGTTTTTACCAAACAAGGCTAGAAAAATTGTAGCGGTAATTTGCGTTCAGTGGCGAACTGCTACACGATACATTTAGCATAAAACTTTATATGCGTTATTTAAAACACATGCTTAAGACTCTCAAGACTTTCAAGTTACAAGCAGCCACACAGCGAAAGACGGCTGATAGCATGAAATGTATAATTAAAAACCAGCTGCATGAGTAGTTTTATTTTTAATTGGAATAGTGCTATCCTTCACGCTGCTTATAGTGTGCGTTGCTGTGGCCTGAACTGTCCTTGGCCCGTGCAGCATTCATAATTTTATTCAGAGTCCTGGGGGTGTGATTAGGGATGGCTGTTGCTACGGTGGTTGCCATGGGGACAGGCACGTGGATGGAGGATAGGGTCAGCGAGCTGTGCTGCTGTCAGCAAAATTCTTGGCAAGAAATCACTGCTGTATTATCATGGGTTGTGAGATGGGAGAGTAAATCAATAGATGCACCTTCTACTTTGCCCACATTCCCCCCCGTTGAAGTGTTTAGCTTTGTGGCCTGATCCTTCTATTGGCTTGTTATTGAAGGCTTTGCTATTTTCCAAAGGCACATAAAAGTCATTGGTAATTTGGTTGTGTAATGATTTTGCTGCTGAGAAAAACCCAATTGTAAAATATTAAACTGATATTAAATCTTACGGCAGACCTTTAGCAATAGCAGTTTGTTATCTTTATTATTATTTGCCAATTATTATTTATTTTTATTATCTGTAGTATATTTAAGTATCCTTTTTTTGCTTCAGGTCCTAATCTTCATTTTTTTGTTTTGCAGGTAATCAAAACTCACATGGATGACCAGTAACCGTGACGACCAATCGATTCAAAACTTAGGAAGACACAAAAACTATTTCTCAGAGGAATAACAGAGACACTTTAAAACATCACAATACAAATGTGTACCTCTCCATCAAACAACCATAAAGACCTCACAGTGGATTAGTATCAGATACAAAAATGACAGATGCAACAAACCGCCACCTACGGCATAAATTGCAGAGCTTGGGACGACGCCTGGATGAGCTTGAGGAGGCCAAAAGCAAACTGCAGAAAGCTGAAGATGAACTTCTTGACATTCAGGACAAAATCATTCAGGCCGAGGGTAGCAACTCCTCACTTCTCTCTGACGTGGAGGCAATGCGGAAGCGATTGCTCAAAATCGAAGGTAAAGATGAGGAAGTAAGGAAAGCAGAAGATCTTTGTCGTGAGGTTAGGGAAAAACTAGATCAGGAGGAGAACTTTACTAAGGATCTTAAAATGGAAATTGAGGAACTTCAGCGCAGAATGTCTGATGTTGAGAAGCTTGAAGAGGCATTTGGTAAAAGCAAGTCAGACTGCACTCAGCTGTGCCTTAGTCTTAATGAGGAGAAAAACTTAACCAAAAAGCTCTCCTCAGAACTTGAGACCTTGAAGTCTCGTGTAAAAGAGATAGATTCTTCTGAGGCGCGACTAGACCGGGCAGAAAAATCTCTAACTGCAGAAATGGAGAAACTAAAGAGTCTTGCGCAGACATTTGTCACTGAACGCAAAAGACTTCTGGAAAAGCAGAGAGAGGATGAGAAAATCATACTTAAACTGACAGAGAAAATCGAGCGTCAGAAAAACAAACTAGGCACAGCAGACCACAGCCAGTTTGAACCTAGAGACCCTAAAATTGAAGATGAGTTCTCAGCTGACCTTACCTGCAAACTGACAAGGAAGAAGAGTTTTGACTACTTGAGGCATTCAGGTGACTTGGATATGAGAAATGAGTCAGAAAATAAGAAAAATAGCTTAGAAGGGCAGGAGGATAATAAAGTTAAGGATCTCAGCCAGGAAGTGGAAAGACTGAAGAATCGTTTAAAAAAGCTGGAGTTGGTGGAGGAGGACCTGAAGAACGTGGAATCCACAAATGCTGAGTTGATAGAAAAGTACAAACAAGAAAGGAGCCGTAATCAAGTTCTTCATGACCAGGTTGAGCAAATGAAAATGCAGATAACTGGTTGCAGCAACGGTAATGGAAACTCCAGCACTACAAGGTTCTTGGAGAATGGCAAAGCTGAAAATGAGGAAATCAATGTGAGAGGAGGTTTCAGACAGGAAAAACCTAAACTACTAAATCGGAGTCCAGCTGCTGAACCGCTCTCCTCAAAGTACAAAGGCAGAGATGCATCTCCACAGCACAGAAGAGAAACCAAGCTGAGGAATAAGGACTTTTCTCACCCCTCAGAGAGCTCTCCAAAAACAGGACGAAGGGCACTTAGTCCTGCACATAATGTCAGGAAAGGTTTGAAGACTGGGGCGTCCAGTACTGTTTCTGACAACGGGACAAAAGATGGAAAGAAAGAAGAAAAACTTGGAAGCGCCACACACTCGTCTTCAAGTTCAGTCAATGATGGCAAGAAAGCGTCAGTCCTTAGTCGTTATCCTCCAGCTGTTAATGACCAAAAGTCTTGGAAACCAAAAGTCAAGCAAAATGACAGAGATGGCAAAAAGAATCGAGCAGAGAAGTTTTCCAGATACCCCGGGAGTGATGGTGAGTCCAGCACTTCTGATGCAGCTCATTTAATTTCAGCCAGGGCTTGTAGCATTGCTTCGCCTGACAAAGGATTGACTGACCCAGAGTGTTTAGATAGCTCACAGGATGCTTCTGCAATGCTGTGTCTTTCAAAGGCAAATGGATCATACACTGCCTACAGGTCCCATGTATCTTCAGCTACTCTGAGTGATCACGGTTCAGATGGTCACTCCTCAGCCTCAGAAACTGAATCTACTGGCTCTAGGCCATCAGCAGGTGAGCAAAGTGACATTATAATGTCAAATGCAGGTGTAAGAACATCATCAGTTTATCCAAGATACTCACGCCCACAAGATTCTCATTCTGATGGCACCTCAAAGGGCAACTTCAGTGAGGACCAACACAGACCTTTTGTGGAAAGGGAAACTCAGGAGACAACACAAACTTCAGGCATTGAGGTTCGGAGGGTATGCAGCCCCCGTGAAGCTCTCAGATCAAAAGCTATTATCAAGCAAGCCATTGTTGAAATTGACAGAAAGAAAATGATGTCAGGGGGACTCACAGAGCCTTTGACCACAAGTGGGAAGCCCAGGATCTCTGCAAAGCCAGTGGTGTCCAACAAGATGACCAGCAGTATTACCTTCTATCCCAACGACCCCAGCTCTTCTCGAACAAGCAGTCGAAGCAGCAGTTTATCAAGCGAGCCCGCCCTTAAAGAAAGGCACACTTCCACCAGTAATATTGTTATTAGCCCCAGCAGTGAGCTTAGGGGCAGCATTTCAATACCTTATGAAATATCTATACCTAAGTGTGAGATCACCGTGCGTCCAAGTGATACGGATGGTGACTTTTCTGAACCTCACAGTTTCATAGAGACTGCTCCTGTGGAGGCAACTCTCTTGTCTCAAAGCAGCTTCAGCCTCCAGTCTCCAGAAACTTCAGACTTCAGCAATGACGCTGAGTCAGGCTTTGAGAGCAGTACCACGGTTAGCAGTTGGAAAAGCCAGAGTCACAACCACCTCTCATATGATGACAGTTTGCCAGAAATGAGAAATGTCACTGTCAGGAGCACTTGGAGGAGCCAAGGGGCAGCGACTGTGGATGAATCTGGTAGAGCGGTAAGACAAGATGGCTCAGAAGATGAGGGAGATTCTGCCACTACATGGAGAGCGTATAGAGCAACTACAGTTTTGGATACTCCATCAAATGCCAATATTAATCCTAATTGTGGAGTTAAGCCAAGCCCAGCTGAAGTATACATGCGTAGGATCGGTAATTCTGGGACATCTGTCCCTGAGACGGGACGAAGGAACAAACACACTCCTTCCCCAGATAGGGCCATTCCACATGAGCCGGTCAGCGCTCAACAACTTCAACCAAGAGTCCGTAAACCCATGGTGAGTTCTTGCTTTTTTATTTTAGACCATTATCCCAGCTAACCATTTTAGTTTTAGTTTCCCTATAATTTCCATTATGCAACAATAATATTACAGATGTTGTATTGAAAGGTCTAGGAATGTTTAAAAAGCCTGTTTTTCAGACATTGTATTGGTTATAAGAACAATATTTAAACATTTTTTTTAATGTAGTCATTTTTTAATCTATACTTATTTAACATAATTTAACATAATTACTGATGAAAGTCCTTTAATATTTAGGCCACTATATTATTTAATGTTATTCAATATTGATCATTTTGTGGATATAACAGATTTTTTATTTATATACAGATTATACTAACTTTGTCCTTATTATAAAACTAATGGAGTTCAGTATATGTATATTGCAGGTCTTGCAGTCTCAGTCAGTCAGTTTTCTATGTACAAAGTTTTCTTAATCCCATTGTTTCCGCTCTTAGTTAATATACTGTTATTGTGAGAACACTGTCCTTTATTTTTATTTTTGTCAGTAATCGTTCACCACTCAGCTTTAAAGCCTCTTTGCATCTGTGGAGATAAATTAAGTTTATACTGTTTGGAGAAACAGAGTAAATACATAGTATTTATAGCACATACTTGGTCTAACAGATGGATGGAAAGCATTTTTCATCTGTCTTAACTCGATCTGGAGTCTATTAGAGAGGATTTATATAATCAGACAGTCAGGCATGCATCGAAGTTTATCTTCAACTCATGTGATATTTCACTCCAGTTGTTAATAAATACCTCACTCAGAGTTATCAGTGATTGTTCACACACACACACACACATTGCATGCTGTCTCTTATAGTATATAATTGTGTTTGTCTTTAATTTATAATGTTATAAATTCTGCTTGGCTAATAAAACAGTGATACGCCATCATGTCTGTTTTTCTGTTGCAATAGCAGATGTTGAAGTGTCTCAAAGCTGCCCAAAAAAAGATTAGGAACAGATTGGGAACAATTAGATTCCTAAAATAAACATTTATAAATAAACATTTTGATATTTTATCATAATTGAGTAAATCATGCTAGAAATTACAATGTGGTCTGTTTTCCACTTGTTTTTCTGCCAATACAAATTGCATGGCAAAGTCAATAACTTTGAATGTCTTTATTTAAACCTTCGGCTGGGTTTGCAGACTGTGTGACGCAGTTTAGCTGTGTGACCCGCCCCTCAGTGCTGCAGTGTCATTGTGCTGTTAGTTGCCCAGGTTTAATCTCATCCATTATTAATGAAGACAGCAGAGGTCAAGGTCATCTGTTCACTCAAATGTGTGGAAAGAAAGAGAGACATAGAGAGAGAGAGAGAGAGAGAGAGAGAGAGAGAGAGAAATGGGTGGGTGTCTGTTGTTGAGAATTGATGCTAGTTCAATGACACCTGTGTAGTGTGATAAAACCTTTTACAACATGTCTGGACAACATGACCTCATAAATGTAAGAGCTGTGTTTGGTTTTCTCTGACTTTGTTTCTGTCCCCTGGTAAAGACTAAAGGTTACAGTACTGCTAACCAAACCTGAGGTGCTACTTTGGTGGTGTAAAAAAAACCCTAAAGAACCAAAAACACATTGTGTGATATGTTACCTCAGTTAGGAACCATTTGCAATTTCAGCACACTTACTCCCAACATCCACATCGTGTGGTTTCAGTTTCCTGAATAATGAATTATATAGAGGCTGTTCTGCCCTGACATTTCGCTTTAAGGTTGTGCTTGGCTCGTTTCCAACCGTTGCCCCTTTTTAAATGACACAGGAAGTTGCAAGGTTGGCAGTCGATGCGTCGTAACTGGTTTCCTGTACGCCCACCCCTCGTATCCCAGCAGGCCTTGAGCCCTATTATGGACAATTAGCATTTGTTTGCTGGGTATGAAATTCCACAGCAGTGTGTGGTACATCCTGCTGCCCGTTTTGGGAACTTGACGTCATAAACCATTTGGTTGGCTGTGTAAAATCTCCCCATTCACGGTAAAGAAAAGATACAATAGTTGTTCTATATTAGGAATCGCTACGTGAGGAATGTTTCCTCCTATATGTCAGTCTTTACAAAAAATAATGAGTCCTTATACCTCTTATATACTTCTCATATCTCCTTTTCCAAGGTTTGTGTTATATTTTTGAACATTTTTGTTAACCTGCATAGAAACTGTGATGTCCGTTTGTGTCAATTGAAATCCAATAAATTTAAAAATATTCTTAGTCTGAACAAGTCTTGCTGTTTCCTGTTAAATCATATCCACTTCTAATGCAGACGTTTTACACAATATAGAATAATGACTGCATACTATGTTAAATCATTGGCTATATCTATACATATGCCTTATATATACATTCAGTGGAAGTCCTGATTAATTAGCACACTGACCTCATTTGTTGTGTTTCCTGTTCCTCTGCATCCAGTCTGTAGATGATAGAGAAGCTGCTCCGACCTCATGGAGGAGATCGGCCACAGGTGACCTCAATCCACACGAGAGGTCCGGGAGCCGGGAATCGTGGTCCAGCAGAGGACGTGCTGCCGATGGCAGCCGACCGCGGTCCAACCGCAATTTAGATAACTGACCCCCATTACCCACAATTCCAACTTCAGAGGTGTGTTTTTTTGGATAACCCTTTAATGTAGTTAACCTCTCTTATAGCCAGTTCTTTATAAAACTATGTAGAACCTTAGAGGATTCTGTTTTAATTTAAGCAAGTGGAAAAGTAATTACTTTCAGACCTAAAGGTGTGCTTATGTTTCTATCACCTCAGTTCTTCCATCTCAAGTGGGTTCCTGAAGATGAGGATTGAAGCTCAGTTCCTTACTTCCAACAGCTTATGTCCACCAAGTGTTAGTCTCACCAGCTCCAGCAGACCAGCATGACCCCAGCAACCTCAGATTACCCTCTTACGCCAGCTAAACCTGTATGGCTCGTCTTCCAGCTGTCATGAAGTCATATATATCTAAGAAATGGATCCTCTTCTGCTCTCAGTAGATCATGAAAGTTAGTAGATGATTTAGTAGATGACCATGCTTTTGCTTTTATTGCCACAAGGAGCAAGTTACATTGCTTTTCATTTAGTTTGACAATTTTACACTTTTGTTGATTTATTTTCATGTTTGGCTGAATGGTGTTTATTCATTCAGGAACTAATTGGGATTATTGCACAAAACTCACTGGTTATCCAGTCAATTTCATTACTTTTACAACACAAATGCTTTTTCCTTTCATCTTTAAAGCATCTGGAGTTTTGTCACACATATCCAAAAATTATTCAGTTTGTAATTTGCTCCTTATGTCTGTTCACCTAGTTCTGATTTTCTTAAATTCTATTAATGTAAGATCTCTTTCTGTCTTTATTTTCTGTTTAACTGGATTAAATCCCCACAATCAACATCATAAATACACAGAGTCACCATATTCCATGTGAATTTTTTTTTTWAAACAAAAGATTGGAAATGTGGCACATCCTCCCTGTTGCAGGAGCTCCAGGACAATGGCTTKTTTTGGTTTGATTCCCAACTACTGGAGAACCATACAGAACTCATCCTGTAGGTCCGAGACCTTGTGCATCTGGAACATCTAACCTGGATTGACCCCAATGCTGGACATTTATGGAGAACTTTCAGAGTGGTCTCCTTGTATCTACTTGCAGACTTTGCACAGAAAGACATTGATCCAAACTCTTGTGTGCTGAGCACTTAGTTATAGGAAACCAGTGTTTGGGAGTTTGATGGTCCATGTCAGTCAGCGGTATAGCCTGCAGCGCAAATCGACCCCTAGATGGGTTGTGCTTTTATATGTTATTTCAGCTGTAGAGCTTCTTGAACATTGAGGGTGGGTAGCATGACACAGAAGATCAAGAATGCCTGGATAAATGGCCTCAACATCAGAAAATGAGAAACAGAAAAAGTCCATCATGCAATTAGAACCTAATATCATTGAATAGATGTGTTGTGGTTCAGATGTCTTGGGCTGGACCCAGTTTGTCATTCCTAGTAGCCAATGAGCTGTTACAGGCTTAGATTCCATGTGTCCTCTAACAGTCAATATCTCCAATTTGCTGCAATGTCTCTATGTATTGATATCTCTTTAATCTACTGCTGTGTCATGTTTTAAACATGGTAATGACAATGATAACAGGCCTGTAATCCCTCAGCCCACTCAATGATCTCAGTCTCCAATTTCACTGGAATGTGGGGTATTTTATGTTTTGTTTTAATCTGATGCTGTATGTTAATGCTGTTGCAGGGTTTGATGTTTGTTTGGTCAGGGTCTCTCATCTCACAAGGTTACAGCTTTAGACGAAAGTCAACACCTCACCATCATGGTCAGTTCTGTGTAGTTCTGCTTAGTTCTGGTTCCTGTGCTCTGTGTGCTGTAAAGTCATTTATCGGTTCCTCAGCTGGATGGATTCCTTGAAACAAAAATGGAAATTTTGTTTTGTTTAATATTTGTTTTATTTAAGTCATTCGAATGAATTTGTAATTGCACTTAAATCATTAAAACGGTCTTAAGTAAAAAGTAAACAGGCTAGATCCTTTTGAAAATGGGTTATTTCTGAGTTGAAAATGCATCATAGGAAAGGACTGAAAGTTCTTTGAAGGTTCTGTTAGCTTGGGTTTAAATGATGCCTCTGAGACAGAGATATGATTGATGTGGCTTAACAGCAAAAAATATTAGTTCATTCATATTTTTCACCCAAATATAAACATACTTTACTGTCTATACCAGGCCAGCCATACAGCATTTGTTGTACTGTTTATTCAGTTGTTCAGTAACTCATTTGACTTTAGGTGCCAGTTTGACTTTACAGATTTGGTCTGTGCTTTGTTCTTCATATCATCAGCCTTTCTTCTCTCTTCAAATGCATATCGCAGACTTCACCTCTACTTCCTGTTGAGGGTCTTGGGCTAAAGTGATCCTGCGGTCTTTTGTATCACCCCATGCCTCTGCCTTCCCAGAATTCCCTAGTGCTTTGGACCGCTGTAATCTAAACTGCTGGCCCTAAAAGAGCTTTTATTGGTTGGGTAAAGCAGTAGCATGGCTGATATACGGCTCTCTGGTTTGTTCTAGGTCAGAGGTCACCATTGCGTTTGATCTTCAAACACCCGGTATAGGGGCTTTTAACTACAGAGGAAGGAAAGTGGGACAAGCTAAAATTCTTGTCCCTTTGGAGTCAGAAAAGAGGAAGCAAACTGGGTCACCAGCCAACGTGTGGGCTGCAGTTGGGATGGTGTCCGTGTGTGGTAGCCAGAGGGAAGGTCAGCCAGGATTCTGTAAAGTTTTAAGCATTTCTCAAATTCCATAATAGTTTTTAGGAATTAAGGTATTAAAAGTTCTTAACTTTTCAAACTAGTCTTTCTCAAAGCTGGCAAACATTTTTTTTTATTGAGGTGATAATAGTGTAAGTTTAGAACGTTCCACCAGGCTGTTTCCTCATCCTGACCCCTGACCAGGAAAAGGTTTCTGCTCTGTGGGTTCCACACTGACCCACAGTTGTCAGAGACTGTTTTATGAGCTTGCAACACAATACCAGAGACAGGTTTCTGAAAGAGAGATCTTTCTAAAAGGGGAGGAACGAAACCACAGTTTTCCTGGAATCTTTTATCGTTTCCTAACTTTATTTCTGATGTGTGTCAATGTGCCGTGCGCCCTCAGAAGTCATCACACATCTGATTTTCATCCAGAGCTTCGGTTCTCTGTGGAAAGAACACATCTCAGAACGGGGTTCCAGGAACATGGTGTTCACCAGCAGATCTTGTTTACCAGCTAGCTTTGCATATTTCTCCTGTAAAATGGTTGTTTTTTACTAAGTCTCATGGTGTTCCAACCCCATATAACTTTATTTTGTGGTGCACAGTAACAGAATTTTTGAAGAACGCATTGTGTGTTTATTTCAATATAATTAATATCAGTGAGGACTGAGATGGTTTTCCTCAATGTTTAACAGAATAGTTACACTGGTTTAGAACAACAATAGAGTAAATTATATGTTCATTTTTGGGTGAACAAGTCCTATATCAAGACGCATCCTTCTACCCAGGGTTCCTCTGATAATTTCTGTGTACATTTTAGATAGTAGAACTTGGTTTAACATGGCTGGGTTAACCTAGAGGGAAAATATTACCACTGTGTGTGTCTGAAGTTTGTTGGTGACTCAAAATGGTTTTTA
Organism: Yasuhikotakia modesta; assembly: GCA_036877545.1. Taxonomy (NCBI): domain Eukaryota; kingdom Metazoa; phylum Chordata; class Actinopteri; order Cypriniformes; family Botiidae; genus Yasuhikotakia; species Yasuhikotakia modesta. The sequence continues at coordinate 4,462 of JBAJNP010004424.1, read as the reverse complement.
ATCATTTTAGTAGCGATTTTCTAAGTCTTATTAAAAACGTTGTTTGTAAATGTCATTTCTAAGCAATAAAGTAATGATGAATGTACAGAAGAGATATTTCAAAGGTTTTGTTGTAATGCCCTTAGGTTCTGAACGGCCTCAGTTACTGGCCACAATGTCAAGAAATCTCTCCAGAATCTGAACTTAACCAGCACTTAAATGACTCCTTAACCTCCATGGATTTTGTCTTTTATTTTGCATTTTGCTTCCCCTCAAATTAAGTGAATGTACAGCCATCAAAGATGTGTATATATGTACATGTTGTTGCACTGGCCAAAATTGAATTTGAGTAAGTTAACTTGCAGTTATTTGTGAGACGGTGGTCAATGTTTATTTGCATAGACTGCAAACTTTTAATCTAAATCTTTTTCGAAGGCCGAGAGATCTGTATTGTTTCAGTCGACATGTGCCAAAAATCATTCCAGTGTATTTTTCTAGTTTACAAACGAAACGCTTCACAAAAGCATTGACACAATTTAAAGGGTAAATATTTCTGTCTTTAAACCACCACTTCCAGGCAAAGTATTTTTTTTAGATGCAAGATATTTTAGAAACTGTAATGGCAAAGGTTTTATTTAAAAATATCTTGTTATTCTGTAAAGTGGGCCTTTTTTTTAAAGCTTCTTGTATGTTTTGAAGATGTTCCTTAATGGGCTCCTGGAGAGTGTTTTTTGATATATTTTCGTTTTGTTTGTATAAAGTATTAAAGTTTGTAGCCTCTGTTAAAGGTGTTAAGTCGTCAGCTTTCAAAACATTTTCCAGCTTTTTTGTTCATATTAAGGGAAGTCAGTGGGTGACGTGTTTTTTAAATATAAGATGGATGTTGAGCCAAGGGTTCTGTATAGCACTGTTCCGTAGGGACGGTTCTAAAGGAAAGTTCTAAACAGCACCTCATCTTTTATTATCCGCTCAAACTGTGGCTTTCTGTTCAGTCAGGTTCATTCATCTCCTGTGCCGTATTAAAAGCTCTGCCAAAGAACGATTTTCAGGCCTTAAACACAGATATAGACACTTAAAAACTTAGCTGTAAAACACACACATGGTAATGAAACAAAGATTCACTGATACTTTCAGCTCAACACACACACACACACACACACACACACACTGCACATTAAAAATAAATTCTGGGCCTGTTTAGTAACAAGGGAGAAAGTTGTGGGGGGTGTCTTTGGTAAAACAATGTTTGTGATTGGCTGCTCTTTTCTGTGAGATTCTGAACCAATCAGATGCTGGTATAGTTTCCTGCAGCAATGGCAGAATTTATTATAATCAGTCTCTGAGTTTCAGTCTCGCACCTCTGTACTGTAATGTTTGTGCATGTTTCAGCTTAACATGTTTCAACATTGTGCATGAAGCTCGAAATCTCTTAGGCTGAACTGCAGACTGTATGTATTCCAGCTACAAATAACAATAAAGCAACGTGTTTGTAACGCCTTGTTTTTATTTCCTTTTGTGTTTTTGTGTGCAGAAGAATAAAAACAACCACCATTGTTGAAACAAATTCCCACAACTGCATTTAGCAGCCACTGAATGGATAGACGTTATAGTGAAACAATATTTTTATTACAGTATATTTAATTGTCGTAACTTTAACAGTTTTTATTAGATGGCAACACATTTTCTGATCAAAGAGAAAAACATTTTAACATACACAAGACATACAAAAAGCAGAACTTAAAAGTCTGAGTTGTTCCTCATTTTTTGGTTCTTGAAACAGCCGCTAAAACGCTGATCCTGCTCCCAGCCTGAGAATTAATTACTGCTAAAAGGGAAAACTGAAAATTCACATTTTTTGACAAACGGAATAAGGGAGGAAAGTCTAGACGAAGGAAATATTACCACAATTTTGTTCATTCTGAGGCGTTTATCAAGTTACAGAAATTTTTTAACATTTTAATGGAACATTGAAAAGTTATGAAACGAACAGGCAATAAAGAACTTTAAGACTGTGTGGGGGTGTTTTATGTATGTGTATATATATTTATATATGTGTGTGTGTTTATATATATATATATATACGATGCTGTGAAGTACATAAATTGTGTGTAGGGGTTTTTGTGTTGAGGGCACTAGCTGTAGTGTGTGGGGGTTAGTATAACATCTGCAACTGCGCAGAATGAATCAGGCTTGCGTTCTAACATGCTCCTCTCAGACCTCACGTACCCATTACAGAGATTCCTACGCATCAGATATCATGTAATCAAAAGATGCACACAGTCCAACACAATAAAACATTCACAGAAGGTCCCTGAGGGTTCCCAGGTGTGTTTGAGAACATCGCCGCATTTCTAAAGTGTTAAAACTACCAACAAAGACGTTCAAACGTAATATTACATTATAAAAGCAGATTCTGGAGTCCGTACTGAAGCTCTCCGGTGCACAATAACGTACCTGAGAAACTCTGTAAAAAGGCAGAAAAATGCTCACAACATCTATTTGGCTGAAGCGATTAGTTTTCTAAATAATGTCTGTAAATTCCAGTGCCTTGTTTTCTTCAGCTGGATTTAGCAGCGACACATTAAAGCTTCTTTAGTAACTCACTCATCATTTCGCTCTGGCAGCAAATGTTGTGGCTTGAGGAAAATCAATAAATCTAGAAGAACTCCAGAGGGACTGGTCCTGAATTTGCCTGTAGTTAACAGCTCAAGATAAAAGTGTCCAGAAAATACCGCAGTATCCATGAGAGAATCAGCGCTGTGGTAAGCAAGCGGAACACACTCACATTATCAAAACCATACTGGACAACAGCAGAGTTATAGAGCAGAGTACAGTTGTGGCATTGTGGTCAATGCTACACAAGGCTCTAATCACAAACCAAACTGCTGGAGCTAATATCAACTCAGGTCCCCCAGATACCCACAATGCATTGCAGCTGCCAAGGCCCAAACCACACAAACCGGGGCCAAGGCCTGGAGGGTTGTAGCAACACAGAGCAGGAAACAGGGGACAAAAGTGTTTCTGGGCCAACAAGATATGGGTTTTAAAACTAGGACAGAATGATGCGGGTTGGCCAGGAGATTAGCTTCAAATCTGATGACTGAACCCTGAAGAAAAATAAATAGATATTTAGAAAAATATTGATGGAACATCAACCGCATATTATTAAACACCACAAGTGTCACATCAAAAGGTTAAAGCATTTTCATTTTAATACCAAAGTCAAAAAATATATAAAAAACATTGAAATAATAATTATAAAATAATTAACAATAAGAAAACTTTCAGCTGCCGAAAAAGACAATACAAATCAGTTAGAATTGATGTCCTACTTTTTAACACAAACAGAACTATAGTATTAGCAAAACAACTGCATTACAGCGAATTAATTTTTTAACCAGTTCAAGCTACAAGCCCAATACAGGTAAGCTACAATCCCTACACCTGTGTATGTGGGTCAAGTTCACAACATCTGCTTCAAACAATTACATTTTTCTATATTTGATTCTGAAAAAATAAGTGTGGGTCAAAAGTTTGAGGAACGAATGATTTTATGTCCTGGTCAGTTAAACCTCTACTGATACAAAAATCTGTAAGCTGTGTACAAAAATTGAAATTTTAATGCTCTGCTTTGAAACATCTGATACTTTACAACGCGATGAGATCATAAGTGTAAACAAGTGTTTTTTTTTAAATAAATATTTATGGTTCTTTCGTGTGTCTCATCAGAAAGTCTTGTTATTCCTGGAAAGTCTTGTGAAACGATCCAAACCTTTTGAAACGCTATAGATGACTTAGAATTCAGCCGCATTGGAGGGAGGAAACCATGTGAAAGGTTTCATTAAATCAAGGCTTCACCTTCCAGATTAGTGAATTATTTCCCCAAAGGCATGTTGTCACAGACAAACTCTCCCATAAACACACACGCACACATTCCCAGTCTAAGGAGTCACCCGGTGTCCTCACTTGACTTCCCATTTTTATCTACTAAGACATTCTTTCACAAACAATCTCTTAAGTCATTCTCTCTTGGCTCTGTGTTGTGTTCCTGGGTCTACTGGACACTGGGTGAAGGCTGTGGGTTTGGGTTAGCTGTAGCCTGGCGTGGCATAGTGTACATGGCCCCAAGAAACTGATCCGCAATTCTTCCCGCTTCCCTCAGTCCACTCAGCAGAGCACCGTGGACCGTGGCAGGATAGTTCCTGATAGTGTGTTCGCCCGCGAAGAACAGCCGTGGAACAGGCTGGGAAAGACACACAATTAGCATGAATTAGCAAATTCACTAGCACCGAGTCAGCCACACAAAAGGCCATTGATTCTTTTTCTTCAAAGAGCACACATTCTGAAATTATATATACCTTCAAGTTAGGCAATTTCAGAGAGCTAGCAACATTGTTAGCAAGCTTTGACACCTAAAAATTCCTCCCTCCTTTTAGAGCTCTCTCAGATATGTTATAAAAAATAATGTATGTTCTAACCATAT
>JBAJNP010004423.1:0-33680 GCA_036877545.1 Yasuhikotakia modesta | reverse complement strand
GAGTGATTGAGGGTTCTTTAAAAAGAACTTCACATTGGTTCTCTGATAGTTTAGCCGGTGGGTGATGAAGAGTGTTTGCTCTGATGTCCTCACCTGTGTTGCTCTCTTCTCACCTTTCTTCTACAGGACATTCATCAGACCTCCAGTTCTGATAGATTTACACACTGATTTATTTCTGCTCAATGTTTTTCTTACATGATGACCTGTAAGTTTCTCTGTAATTATGGTACTTTCTCCAAAATAAAAGTTCTTCAAATGTTAACGTCCAAAGCAGTATTTGTGTAGAACATCACATACGGATCAACACACATACTGATCACATGTACTGTAAGTTGCTTTAGATAACAACGTTTGCAAACTACATCAATGTAAATTATCTCATGAGTTCTGATTCACACTCCAAGGAAAGTGAAGTCAGTTTCAGTTGTGTGAAGATGTTTAATTCATTTTCATGATAGTTGTATGGATCTTTTTTCTAATTTTCTTTCATTATTTGTCTGTTTGTGTGCTGAGTTGTGTTTCAGCGTTGAAGGATTGGGTGAGAACATTCTGTGCTTGCTGAGACTGAATCCGTATTTCAGATCTGGTCTGATGGAGAGATGGAGAACTCATGAGGGAACGCTGGAGAACAAGAACAGGAGATGCATCCCATCATCTTAAGTGTTTGAATAAATTAGCATGATTCCTGGGAATTTCAGTTATTTATTTATTTCCTCCCCTGTCAGGTTTAATTAAGGTTCAGACGGTGTCTCCAGGATTTGGTTCTGATGGACCACAGCCCCCTCACCTCCCTCCATCGCTTCCAAATCTGGTCTGTCTTCTGGGACGTGTGTTTGTGAACTTTTTCTTGAGGCTCTTGTCAGATTGCAGCAAAGACAGAGAGGGAAAAAAGTGCATAAAACACAAGTGTATCTTCTTGTTCTGGGAAAAAATAGCATCTCACGAGATGAGCTTCAGAGGAAATGATTGTTGTTCATTATGCTCACTGACATGTGGCGCTTCTTAAACAATCAGGTTTGGATAGAAGCTGATCAAGGCCGTTTTTCACGAACGCCATCAAAGCAGCAAAAAAACTTGCGCAATATGTTTTCATTGTTTAGTCAAGTTATTTTTGGAAGCTTTCTGCAGGATTATGAGTAAGTGCTGCGCGGCTGGTGCGTCGCAGGAAAGGCAAACACCGCTATTAAAGCTAACGTAACGAGTTTCTAGCAAACAAGCTGCAGAACACAGAAGCAAATAAGGACATTAGTGATGTGCCTCAATTGCTTTTAACCAGTAATTCTTCATCTTCCTCAGTTAATAATTCTTAAGGGCTGTGTAGTGTAAGAGAAATGGGTGATAATGTGAGGAAAGTATTGCTGGTCGGCGGTCGTAGAGTCTGATCTGATTATTCTGGATAACATCCTCCCAGTCTCCATTCAGTGGAGAACACACAGGCAGGCCATCAGGGAGGTCGTGCCATTTTTATTATTCAAATGTGGCTAAAACGCTTCCCAATATTGTGGAATGAATAAAATATTCCAGAACGATTTTCCGCTGGGTATTAGCGTAACATTTCCACCCCGTCAGTTGTCTCATTATGAAGCGGAGGAACGTCAGTCAGGCTCTGTTGGGCCGATTTCTGTGTGTCCATTTGTCTACTTAACCCGTCCTGTACTCTGTCGCCTTTAAAACAATTTCCTCTCCGACATATCAGAGTAAGTATCGATTGAGGGATTACATTACCGGAGGTTCAGCCTGTGCATTGATCTCTTCCGTGATGGACATTATTATCATATCTGTGTTTGCCAACAGATAATGTCAACATAATAAAGAGCTGCGTTGAAATAGATTTCTGCCTCGTTCTCATTCAGAGAAATTTTACACTTTAGTGACACTTTAGAGTCACAGAACGTGTGATCCAGCTGTTAAAATGCTTACTTTTATTTCCTGTGTCCTCAAATAAATGTCTTAAAAATGTTTTTGCTAATTATAATAGAAGTTTTTTGTGAGGGTTAGGAGATAGAATTTACAGTTTTACAGTATAAAAACCATTAGTGAGTTCAAATCAGGTGTGTGCATGTGTGTGTGTGTGAGAGAGAGAGTATTACCTTGCTGGTATCTCAATATTGGAGATGGCATAGAAGTATTTGAGCAGGTTGTCTCTCTGGACGTACGTTCCTCCCAGCGCTGGTCTCAGCAGCCGCAGACGCAGGTTTGTGAAGGTGAAAAAGTCTCGCAGACCCTTCATGCTCTCCATGCGTGTGTACAGGTTGTCCATGTTTTGTAATTTTGCCCCTGCAAATATGGCAAAACGCTCCCGGACCTCAAACCGCACGTTCTTGTCATTCTTAGAACCGACCCAACGAGAGTACTGCTCTGTACACAGAACCCTGGTGACATTAGTGGCTGTCAAATCCTGAACCCTTCTGGGCAGCATCCCAAACGCATCCATGCAGTCGTCGGCGTAATACTGTAATGGCTGCCAGCTTCTCCCATAATTGAGAGATTTATCCAGAACCATTATTGTGGGCCGCCCGTATTCAAAGGTTATCTGGATGTTATCGGTTAACTCAAGGCTTTTGTTCCAGGATAAAGAAATGTTGGCCAGGAGAGGCTCCGGAAAGCGACTCCATGTCACAGTTTGCCAGTATGTGATGAGTCCGGTCCGTTCCCTGTCTCGCATCAGCTCTGGAGGATGGGCGAGTTCTTTGGTAAAGGCGTCGCATTCATCACTGCACAGGTATGGGTTTTCCTAATGGGAAAAAAGACAATAAATGTGATGAAATGTGATTTAAAAAGTGAGTCTAAATCAGTCTAAACTGAATTACATTTATAGCTGGTCTCCCAGACCAACTGTTTAAAACCAGCTTCAAACACGTTTAAGTTGTTAAATAATTTTATGTCTGTAAAATCCATTTCTCTGCTTTTCATCTCTGTATGTAGTTGTTCTAAGCTCCATCAGTGCTGCTCATTTCCGGGTACGAACCTTTGATCTAGTGGCACACCAGGTGTTTTAACTCACTGGTCCCAAACTGGTCACCATTGAACCTTAAACTCTCTTTAACAACCATCCCAGACAAGAAAACTCATACACACAAAACTCATTGGTTAGAAAAACCCACAGTACACAGAGAATCTGTTTACAGCAGCTGGGTAAGTTATTATAAGACAGATGGGTGTGTTTTTTCTTAAAATAAACAAAATGAGGCTAATTTCTTTGGCAGCTTGTCATTGTGAAAATGTTTAAGCAGAAATGTGATTTTTTTGCAGAAACTATATGACATTATGGTTATAAGTCTCTTCACATCCTGATAGCAATCTGCAGCAATATATTTAAATAAATATGTATCTCCTTTGGTCATAATTTATGATCATAAACTTTTGTCCAATCATTGCTATGTGTGTTCATGTGTTGGGGGGGCGTGGCTTTGGTGATTGCTCTGAATGGAGGGCGGAGTTTCATGCTTTCAAAACTAGCTTGGCCTTTCTAAATTGTCTACCCTGCCTTTAGAACAGAAGCGCTCAGTAGCAGAATCAAATGTCCTGAGCATGCAGTCTAACCAGCGCTGAGGAGCTGCGCGGGTGGAGACTGCGCTGGCAGTCCTGTACCTGGAGAGAAGTCTCTCCTTTCTTCTGCAAGGTGAGTTAATTACAATGAAGGCTGTTCCCTCCGGACGTTCAGTCACATAACAGCTGCTGCAGAACAGCTTCAGTGGGAAACAGGCTCCTAATTATACCAGCCAGAAAGTGACTTGAACACGAGCTCCAGCCGTCCCAGAGAGTGTCACAACACGACTTAAATATGCAAATACATTATGAAACCATTTCGGTTATTTGGCTTAACTGAGGACTGTTTGTGCAGCTCTTCTGCTGGGCAGAACAGATCTGGAGTCCATTGCGTGTGAGTTTGATAAACAGCGTCCCGTTTCAAACATGGTGCTGTCTGCAGTATTGGGTCATCTTTCTGCTTAGCTAAGCTAAAACCTTACTTTCCTCACTGTTTTCTTAATGCTCTCTCTCTCTCATTAGCTACAACATACAACGAAAGCTTCCAGAGAGAAAGAATAAAGCGAAGCTCTGAGTAAAAATCTCCTGTGTGCGCCGAGTGACTGAAATTTCCTCTAAATCTTTAATGAGCCGGAAAGCTTTTCCAGCGAACGTGAAGTTGCCAGACCCAGAGAGCTTACTTGGATCAATTAAATCACTTTCCATGTGAGGAATAAAGAGCGTTGATTGTAAACACAGTTTTATCCGACTTAACAGAGTGCCAAACTCACCATATCAGATGTGTCTGGAATGCGCTGACAGATTTAAATGAACCTGTAGTTTCTGTCTAACAGCACCACACATACATCTCCTCTCATGATCTGTGCACAGAAACCTCAGCAGATATCAAACAACTGTTATCACAACATTATTCATTCATGTTCCCAACCTTGTTATTGACTGATTTCATAATGATTTCAGCTTCAATAATTACTGTAAGCTTTTCTATAGCATTTCTCCACACAATATATCATTTAAAACTGCAAACTGTAATGTTTGCCTCTCTGCTGCCATCTCTGTTTGACACATAAAACTGCAGGTTACGTTTTACACTATGAAATATGTTGATATGAAGTTAAATAAAGTCAGAATGACATTTCCTGGGAAATCAAATTATGATTATTATAAATGTTTTCACAGTAAAAAGTTTTACCTGCTTTGTAAATAATTTTTGTTTGTTTTTAGCTCAAAAATGTATGAACTGCAGCTTTAAGTTTAAGTTTATTTTTTATATATTATGACAGAGATCCTGTCCCAGCCCAGCAGAGACACACACAAAACATCTGCCATGAAGCTCATTTAAACATCAGACTGCGGCTGGAGAAGTTCTCCTCTGAACATCTGAATGCAGAGCAGCAGGAACATCAGCTTTATTGATCTGAGGAGAAGGTCTGACAGCGAAGGTCATGAGAGCTTCTCCTCCTCATATCTGCTGTTTCTGCCTCAGGTCAACATGAAAAATCTGTAATTAGGATGCATGAGTTATACAGCAATGTTTTAAGATGTTTTATGAATGGTGATGAAGGAGAGAGATTTGTTTGATGCGGTCCATTATAACTAGGAAACAATCAGTTTGTGTTCAGATAGATTTTCAGTGAACAGTTAAAATTGTGCCACTGGTGTCGGCTGTTACACATTGTTATCTGCCTTTTAACTTGGACCGTTCTCTAGATACCAGCATCAGTTTTTGAAAATAAAAAAAGTGTCATTTAACCATTAATCCCATAAAATACATCATGCTACCATTACCGGTGGTCAGAATTGCAAGAGCTAAAAACTACATTGAACTTAAGTTAAGTAAGTTAGATACTAAGTTGTTTCTCTCCTGAATCTGTTACACAAATAAAAACACATTTAAATGATGCTTTAGTAGAAGTTCAGCTAACCACTAAATTTCTCTCTGTGAGCTGCATGGTATAATGCATGGTATAAGCATGCATGGTATAAGGTTCGAGAGTGATGTCATACAATGAGCAATGCCCACCCCCCACCACGGCATCCTGTTTCTTATCCACACACTCTAAATGTGTGAATTAGCACCCTGCCAGACGCACGGTTTCGTCTTCAGGCTCCATACGCAGTGTCAGTCCAGCTGGACAAATCCTCTCAGATTATTGTGCAATCAATTCTTCTGGCTAAAAGCCCGAAGCGACGCTTGCCTGAGTTTCTGATGGAGATGAATTGTTAACCTCCTACTTCAACCTGAACGAACTCAACATTTGAAAACGTAAAGATGCTGAGAGGTTTCTGTGCGGGTTAGTTTAGAGGTGAGGGATGAGATTTCTATTGTGCTTTGATTCTAAAAATAAACAACAGTTAGATGGATATTTTAGTTAGATGGCTTTTAAACTAAAACCTGAGCTCCTAGCATACTGAATTTTCATTGGCATTTATACACAACGTTTATCTTTGCAAACTTTATGTACTGTCATGTCATTTCATTTAAAATCAGCTTACCAGCATGAGAATACAAGTTAACTGTTTACGTATGTAACTGAATAAACCAGCAGCGATAATACAGTAAACGGTCCAAACTTACCAAAGTACAGAACCTCTCTGGTGGGTTCCCACATGTGATGTCAGGAGGCTCCACATGAATCTTCATGTACTCCTTCATGGACATGGCTTTGGGCTGGCAAGCGTAAAACTCCCATGTTGGTCCATCGTCTGTGCTGACCAGTGACTTACAGATCTCGTACTGGCCCAGAACCAGGGAAATGCACTGAAAGAGCAGGACAGCCCGGGACAGCATGACACTGGCGCGGTCCATGTGGACACGGACAGGCGAAAGGTGCCGCAGCTGTTGGGAATATCAGCATGGAAGTGACTCAAATAGATAAATCCATTCTGGCATCAGTTTTTCCAAACAGGTAAAGTCTGATCTTCAGTGGGAACTGGTGTGTGACTTTCTTAAGGGTTTCCACAGACGAGTAATTCTCAAATCTTCTGCGGCGTCTTTAAACTCAATGTATCAGATGCCTGGAGTCCAGCATGCATGTGTGATAGAATAAGTTGTTTCATTTCTGACGTTTATCCTAGAAAAATGGAGAAAAACAACAAATATAACCAAACCTTCAAGATTCGCTGAACTTCTACATCATTGCTTTGAAACGAGAGAAACGCGCTCGCCTGCTGTGGATCAGAAACTTTTACACTATACACTGGAGTTAAATGGACATTTTTACGCATAGATATATTTATCAATAGATTAATGAAGTTATTAAATATATAAATATATCAAAATGTACTTCACTGTTTGCATCTGTATGTTTAATGACTTTACATATAAATAAATGCGTAACACATCGCATTGGTTAAAACACACTAAGGCGAGCAGCAGGATCTCTCACACAAAAGAAAGTTTTGCTAAAGCACTTTCCAAAAGCATCTCGAAAAGAAATGCTTTCTTAGCTAAAGTGAAAAAGGTGATAATAACAGTTTTATTTATCTGAACGCATGTAAGAGTTCAGTGTCCACATTTATACTATAGAAGTATAGCAGAAGTTACTTACTCTGGGCTCCGGACAGACCCGAACCTTCACAGCTTTCAGATGAATCTCTTCCTCTGAACTCCTGTGTCTGTTTTCTGCCACATCTCTGATGTGAGACGAGAAGACGCGCAGACGTGATGCGCACTTTGTTGGAAAGCGGATAGATGGACGGACCCAGACCCAGACCTCTCCGAACCGAGCCATGCATCGCCTGAGAAACACTGAAGTTTATCCCCTGCCTTCACTGATGCACAGACTTCATGCTGCCCCCCGATTCCTGCCCCTCCATCCCCGGTCCCGGTCCATCCACTGCGTCTTATAGCGACATGCTCACACTTAGTATCAGTACGTGCATATTAATAGCCGACTCCCATTTTCTCTATTGCAAAGACATTAAATTATTATCGACTTTAGCAGTCGGCGATGACTGACTGAAATAACGTGAAATATAAGTTTATACGGGCGTGAGAAGCAGAACCGTCCCACCAGCAGATCCGGCTGTCCGCCCTGTTTAAAGAGACAGATCGTACACAGATGATGCACATTCACACGCTATACAAATATAATATATATCATAATATAACACGTAAACATAATACTGTAGATACTACATTGTAAAAATGCGCGTGTCTTTAGGTGTAATGAAGTTAAAGTGTGTGCCTTCAGTTTGTGAACTTAATATCTTAAATAGTATTTCCTTTAAAATATTTTATTGTTTTTTAACTTTATGCCATTTTTTGCAAGCGACTCGTTTTTTTAGTTGTAGTAAATAATACAAAAATGACAATATGCAATTGCAATACAAGCAAATATAGGCGTAAATACAATATTTTACTTCTATAAAATACGGTATATTATTTTGTCGCTGTCATAAAAGCAAAGATGGGGAGACGACGGCGGCTGCTGTGTAGAGCGCCTGCCTGTTAAAAACTACAAATACCATCCTCCCGTCGTCGCGCTGACGTCACCGCGCGCGTCAGAGCACGCAGTTATGGCGGAGGTTATGAATGTTGGAGTGAATTTGGAGGCTTTTTCACAGGCGATTAATGCCATTCAGGCCCTTCGGTCCAGCGTCACCAGGGTGTTTGACTCTCTGAAAGATGGGATGAGGAATAAGGAGACGCTTGAGGGGCGGGAAAAAGCCTTTATGACCGAATTTCAAGATAATTTACAGTCGGTCAGTCGCGACTTAAAGTAAGTCAGTTGCCATGACCAACCCCTTGTTATTACAATAAAACTGGTAACTAACCAAAGCTGTCAGGCGATCCCATATTAATTTATAAAGGTTTTTAAACAGTAATAATAATGATAATAATAATAAGTTGTAGTTACAGAGGCGTTTTGACAGCCCCTGTGGTTACCATGCTGTAATACATAACATTACAATGACAATTCTGTAATAACACAATACAATAAACACTATAGTGTAGTGTAATGTGTTTTATGTGTGCATGAGTTCGTTGTGGTGTCACCACAGTGACTGTGGTTCGGTTCTGTCCGGTTCTGCAGTGAACTGGAGCGTCTCAGCATGTTGGTCGGCCGGCCGTCAGAGAGTCACCCGCTGCACAACAGTGGCCTGCTCAGTTTGGACCCGGTACAGGACAAAACCCCGCTGTACAGCCAGCTGCTCCAGGCTTACAAGTGGTCCAATAAAGTAAGTTCTGCTGGTTCTGCTGGTTTAGCTTCCATTAGTGAGTCTTCATGTAACATAAACACCAGAAATTAAACCCAGTTGCTGTGCTGTGTACATTTAAATGCCCTTAATAGACAATAATAGGTGTTTGTGTAGTTGTGGCTGTTTGTGTAGTAGATGGTGTTTGTGTAGTTGTGGCTGTTTGTGAATTACATGCGCAGTAGTTTGGCTGTTATTCAGTTGTTGCAGTTGTTTGTCATTATATGTGTGATTTATGTGTTTGATTCTACTGGGAATATATAAGTGACCATGTTGTTGCTTTTGGTTTGATTTTTAACAGCTCGGTACTGAAGCCTGTTTCTTGTTCATGTCATTTATGAACTGATTTTGATCAGATTTGATTCTAAAATGAAGGCAAATATTGTAGCATTATTTGTACCATTGTAGCTTTTCTCCCGCTGAACAAACACACGGTTCTTGACTCAATGTTGTTGATAGAACTCTTTAGCACTTGAGATTCAGTAGATGTGGGTGTTCTCACAGCAGAACCAGCATCTGCTCAGTATCATCTCAGCTGAGTGCTTTGACTTCCTCTGATCTTGAGAACGTCTTCTGTCCTAAGTGTTATTGAACAAGATTTGCCGTTCTTACTGTAAATGCAATTTCACGGGGCGTCTGCGCTCTGTTCTCACATTCTTTGATGCATGAAGTGCTGCAGGTGGCATTAGGGCAGAATTAGGATCAGATTGTCAAGGAAACGAGTCTTTACTCAGTGATTGTGGTTCATTTCCTCAGTTGTTTTAATATGAAATGTTGCGATGAATGTTGGGCTGTTTGAGGAACGGGCTGGTGAAGGTGAGGACAACTGAGGTTCAGTCATCCAGCATGAACTGGGTGATGTCACTGGTGTTTGCAGTGATGTGGAAGAACTGGGTAAAAGCACTCAATCAATAGATGCTTCTAATCCATTGGGTTTTAATGGGAGGTGGACGGACACCGGTCTTTCTCCAACAAACCCAAATCTCTTTAGAGATTCAGAGAAGTGATTTAATCCATGGCAACAGCAGGAAAGCTCTGGAAATATTTTTCAGTCCCTGTTTCTGATAAATGAATTTTTTTTTAGGTCACACAGAAGTTAAATTGTTCTGTCTTTTCTCTTACATACAGCTTTAGATACATCAGCAGGTTGTGTAAGTGAAGAAATGTATTAGGTGATGCGTACCTTTTTGTGGACTGAAATATGTTCCTGCAGTGAAATATAAAGACAGATAAAATATGGAAAGTGTTGAAGCCGTGACTCTATCAGAACATTGCTCTGTTGGTTTGAATGTATATATTTTTGTGTGCCAGTAATGTTTTGATTAAATGATTGATTTTACCTTATAAAGCCATGTTAAAAAATTACAAAATTAGTGTGATTGTAATTTCCTTTTGTATTTTAGAAACTCTTCCAGAATCTGTTTCAGAAACCTGATTGGATATCAGTAATAAATCGCTAAGAAATTATACATATGACTAAAATAGTATGACTAAAACCTGGAGTGAATCTGAATCATATTCACACAGTCAATCCAGCGCTGAGACCACTACACTTCTGGTTGGATAAGAAACACATGTGCACAGTACAGTGCATCCAGATTGATGCATTCAGAGGCTGTATGTCTTCATGTGTTTATAACGTTTTTCTTTTCCTGTTATTTTTGCCCTCAAACTAATCAAAAGAATGCTGTGAATGTTTCAAAGGCTGATGGCTTTCACGCTCACCGCGGTCCTGCCCGGCTCAGCTGGTTAGAGTTTTAATCATGTGTTGAACGAAGCCGTCACAGGAAACAAATGGCAGGACTCAAACCCGAGTCACAATAAGATCAGAGAGCAACAGACTTACCAGCGCAGACATGCTCCGGCCACAGTTAATGATGGAGCGCGTGTCCTCCGGTTCTGTGCCATGAAGCACTAATAGCCGGTCAGCCTTAAAGATCAGCGTGACGCGAGGGGAGGATAAACAGACGAGAAAAACAGCGACCTTTTGAAAATGCACTGAAACATGTTTGATGTTGTAACTTCAGGAGGGCTGGAATTTCCTTATTAGTTCCAAGACAAGAGAGTGTGGAGTTAAAAACCAGCGTCTGTTTGTCCTGATAATTCCTCATTATAGGAGCGAAACACACCCAGAGTCTCTAATGCATTTAGAGAAAATGTGTATATATATATATATATATATGTTTATATATGATATGATATATGATAAAATGTTTGTGCATGAGATGATGGGGACAGTGTTTCAATAATTCTGCCTTTTGTTAAAGGGTTTAATTAAAACTTCTTTGTTAGATGATTATTTAGGTACTGTACTGTTTATAAGTGTAGAAACCTTCATTTCGGTTTTATTAATTAACTGCTAATTGTAAAGAATTAAGTAATTCCTGGCTTGTGACACTTTGCAGTGAATTTTGAAACATTTTCTCCTCTGTTGTTTGAACAGTTCAAGTATTTTAAATGTAAGACGACTTTAACTGTATGGACATGAACAACAGAGACATTTCTCAAAATATCTTCTCTTGTGTTCCACAGAAGAGAAACTCACTTCAGTTTAATTGTGTTTGAGGTGTTGTGATGGAAACCTCAGTCAGTGCTCACTTTCTCAGTCTGTTTCACAAAGGTCCACCTCAGATGTTTCCCCTGGGAGCTGGAGTTTGGGAGTTGTGGGTCATAAACAGGGATTTCATCATTTGTGGGGCTAAAGAACAGCCAGTGATCAAAGCGTTGCTTCAACTTCAGCTTAATATTCATGACATGCTTTTGCGTTTTCTCTGCTCTGTGAAGCCCCTTTGAATAGATACTGGATTTGATTGGGGATGTGCAATTAGTTGCGTGATATAATGCAGTAATGCTGAAATGCGTTAGCGGCAGGATCTGTGTTTATGCTTCTATTGCATGCGGCGCTCTGAGCTGTTTAAAAATGTGTATTGCTTGACTTTTTTTGATTTTAAATTTTTGATTGATCATTTCTCATTAAATAAAAATGTTGTCAATAAAAAATGGTTAAAACTTTAAACTGATATAGGGTCTGTATTTCAATCCTAGTGTACAATCAGATGCTTTGCAAAGCTGAAATCTGTAACTTTGTGTGGTTAGAAATGAACAACAATCTGAGCAAAATACATGGAAAATCAGTTTAGTTTTGTAGAAAATAGTTTGGGTTGTACAGTAAGTGATATTTTAACCAGCGGTGATTGTGGGTGTTTTAAATGTAATACTTTTTAACAAGCTACTTGACATTCAAAGGCACTTGAACCGTCTCAGCCCATCCTGTGTGTGTTTTCTCATCTCATTATGTTGACCTTTAATTTGTTAGTAATAACTTTTTCACGCAGCTAAAGCGCATCTGTGCAGCGTACGCGCAGCGCTTGTGCGATGGCTCATTAGGTATGCACCGGAGCTACGCTTAATTAAAATAATTCCCTGTTAACACGGCTGCTTTGGTCAGTCAGATTAAATGGAGGGTGTGCTGCGCGTCTGCTGCTCGCCCGACAAACGTCGCTCCGCTGCTAGCAAACATGGCTAATTAGCTCGATAGGAGGAATATTTTAATAACAATTAATGAGGCACGGGCCCGGGACAAGTTCTAATTTAAGCCCTGTTTGTGTGCGAACAGAATTCTGGCGCTGCAAACTAACTCTCTCAACTAGCAGCATCCCTCAGATTAGTGATTTTCTTGAAATTTCCCACAGGCTGATTAATCTGGGCAACAGTGCTGCAGAACTACTTTGTAGTTTGATGAGATACGAGGTGCGTGTAATTCAGAGCAGCTGAAGAACAGTCAGGAAACGCTTTAAATAAAAGTTGTTAGCCACGCAACAAGCTTCTAATTCTTGGTTCTGATTGGTCAGTCGTGATGTGTGATTTCTGTTTGTTTTTTCAGTGTTTATCTTCTCAGAGGTCGGAAGAGTTTTTTTTCTACAACGTCTATGTGATATTAGTTACTTCATCTAGTTTATTCTGTCATATCCGTCAGTGAGTTTTCCTGACGGGTGACATCCCGTTACTGCTATGAATTCTGGGTAATGGACACCTTGAATTCATCACATGAGCAGTAAAGCTATTGACTGTTTTACAGCCACACCAGAGCAGAAGCATCTCTTAGTGTAAATGCTGAGACAGGAGGAGAAGAAATTTGTGGTCAAGAACAGACTGTCAACAGGCTGCAGTTGTGCTTTGAGTAAACATTCAGTAAACGTCCAATAGCCTGTGATGAGTTCATATTATATTTTCAGCTTTGTAAAACCACAAACTGTATCTTGTTCTGTATTTTCTGAATCTGTTTCCAGATTTGTGATGTGAAAGGCCAAATGTTAAGATTAAATGTTTTATCTATTGTTTGTTTTGTTTAATTATTTTATCTTTACAACATTTGCACGATGCAAAATTACATCATAATAGTAAGTATTGTAGTAAATGTGATTTAATGTTTTTAAATCATTTAATGTTTTTAAAGCAGATTATTATAACCAGATCTGCAGTAATACTTAACCCTTTTAATACTAATACTTAACCTGTTTCTTGACTCCATAGTTACAGTACCACGCAGGGCTGGCCTCCAGTCTCCTGAACCAGCAGTCGCTCAAACGATCAGCCAATCAGATGGGCACGTCTAACAAAAGGAGACCCAAACTTCAGCCCAGCACCCTCGCTCTTCCCACACAGTGAGTATAATGTCATATGTGTGCCAGCAGAACCAGAAGCAGAGATGGGAGAGAGGCTGATGCGTTTCTGAAGAATGTTAACATGAATGCTCTTCAAAACAGCATGAGGTTGTTGCAGTCCTTCAGAAGCTTTTGTCACTTTTATAGTAAGCAAACATGTGACTTTAAACCCACTTTTTGCTAAAAATGCTACGTTGATCATATAATTTATGATGGAAATATGTATTCAATTTGAAATGTGAAAAAGGTAGCAAGTAGCAAAGACATGTTCACAAGCTTTGATCTGATGAAATCTGATGTCTGAAACATCTTTGTCTGTGGAAGTCAGAGGTGACTGTTGAGACAGTAGAATAACTTGGTCTGCTGAGGTCTGACTTAGGCTGTAGATCGTGAGCTTTAATAAAACGGACGAGAGTGAGATTTGAGACTCGTGAGGGAAGATGAAAACCAGGACAGGATGGAAAGAGTTTGTGGATGGAACAGATGAGAGGAGCTCAGGTGGTCTGTTCTCCTCTGAATAGCTCTCTGATACGTTCCCACTCCTGTGTATCTCATTGCAAATGTGCTCCGTTTAATCTTTATTCTGTTGCCTTGTTTTCTTTAAAGTGATCATTTATTTCAAGCTGTAGTGGTTTGTTTTGCTCTGGGCACTTGTAGCACAATGTTCGGTCCCAGAGTGAAGGACAAGAAGAAAGCAACAAACACGTGCCTAATAGAATCTTCTATATTTACCGCTTGTGTCTAAAATCATTCCCTGTTCACTATATAGTGCACTTAGTAGGGTGTTGTCTGAGTTCTGAGTGAGCAGATTTAGTCCCTGTAGAGTCATATTTGACTGTATGTAAAACGCATATGATTTATAGTTTATAGCCGATTATTGTTAAAACATTTGGAATGTATTCGTAATGTATAAAAAAGTATTTTGTGATCTTTATTTCACACTTGTCTCACTGATATAAGTAATGTGTTGTTGTTAATCCAGATCTAGTGTGGTGTGTTTATATTTGCATCTGAATCTACTGACTCTGTTTAGCAGCAGTGGGTTTTAAACTGCAGTTTGTGGAGCAGATTGAATCTATTGATGTTTCTAAATACCACCTGTTAACCTCTAATTTCCACATAATGTCAGAACAAGAACAAGCCTCCACAAATGTCAGATTATTGGCACTGATGGCGTCCTGCCAAGTGTTAGTTGTGTTGGGCTTCTCACAACACAATCATAGTTGATTTACTGTAGGTGATAAATCTGTTTGAATGTGACTCGGGTGTTTTGAAGCTGATTGGTCCATCAGTCTGCAATGCATCATGGATCTTCACCAGCGCCGGGACACAAACAGTGACTCCTCTCTCCAGTGTCCTGATGAATTTGCCGTTTCTGAAAGGAGCGACGCATGAATTATGCAGAGCAACCTTCATGCAAGTTTGCGTTTGTGTTGCTTTTCCTCCGTTAAAGTTCTCGTCTGCTGTGCTGAGTGACCGACTGAAGAGAATAATGCTGTCCGGACCCAGAAACTTCTAAATGCATTTGGGATGTTTACTGAGTTAATAAATGATAATGTGATCAATTATTACAGCCATCGTTGGCTCAAATTTGAAGCACATAATATGTAAGCAAACAGAGTTTTTAAATGTTTCTGGGTTTATTCTGCATGATTCATTGGAACATTTTATTATTTTATTAGTTTGACAGGAGCGTTGATCATAATCGGTCGGGTCGGCTGATGGTGTCAGCACATCAGTATTCATCCCACCCTCACAAGAAAGAGCTGTTTGATCACTTTGTATCATCCATCACACTGTTACCTCATCACATCAGGATGAAGAAAGCCCACACTCCTCCTCAGGGTTTGTGAAGATGCCCTTTCTTGTGGCCACATCAGGTTTTTTAATGGTTCTCTGTGTAATCCCCTGAAACTGTTTCATCAGACAGATGATAATCTCACCTGTTAACATTCAGAACACACCACAGAACGGATCCGTAAGGAGTGAGCAGAACCGTGGCCCACAGCTTTCATTAACTTTGCATTTAGATTACAGGGTGTCAGGGGACAGGAAAAGTAACATGGCGTAAGCGTGTCACGAGTGGATCGTTGATTCAGAGCTAAAGCCATAAATATGATGAATTATTAAATATGATGTTTAAAGTGTAAGTAAAAGAAGCCAAACACTGACCTGGTGTTTGATTGGCTGAGACTTTGAGATGACAACAAGTTGTTGTTTTGTTGTGTATGAGTTGTTTTGTTGTGAAGTGGTATGAGCACAGTTTGAGACACTGCTGAGATCTCTTTTGAAGCACGTGTCTAGAGTCTTTCTCAGGAGAAATATCTGAGCAAAAGATCTGAAAAATGTCATGACAGGAATCACAAACACTGATTTTTATGCGTGTTTTTTGTGTTATAGTTTTAACAAAGCAGCATTAAGATGTTTCAAAGTACTCCAGGATTATGTGTTACTGTTACCTGCAGTAACAGAGCGAAGAGACAGTGTTAAAAATATTATTGTGTATAATCATTTTAACCTTGCTTTGAATTAAAGATATTATTAGACTCTTAAGGAGATGAACAGAGCTGCAGGTTGAACCTTTTGTCTGATTGCAGAAATGATGAGTTAGTTTGCATGGAGATGAGATCAGTTTCACCCCAGAGATGATGAACTGAGATATTGACCAGATATTTAATATGCATTGAAATATTAAAACACGTCTTGTCTTGTAACAGGCCAGAATCCATTTACATCCACTGCTTGCCAGTAACTTTCCTGTGCCAGTTTAAGATAATTGCTTGGCTGTGGTGTCTGTGATTGGCTGGGAAAGTGGGTTCATGTGAGGTGACATGCATTCCTAAGACAATCATTTGTGGTTATTTTAACAACCCTTTTGCAACGTTTGTGCTCGTTTTTGAGCGTCTTAATAGAATATTTGCAGGTAGAATTTTATTTTTTGACAGTCGCTCATGTAATGACAAAATCCTCTAAAAACTACATTTACAGTTAAGGCTTGCATCAAAATTAATATTGCTGCTAGTTAGGACCACAATCTTAGAACACAGGCAAGCAGCCCTCAGCATGTTCTCTGGGAGACATAATCCAGTTTGTTCTTGATTTTGTAACATGGGTCCAAACTTCACTTTCTAAGCTTGATGATCTCAACTCATGTTCATATCTATTTATAATGCTGTTTATTAAATTGATTTAAAATAAGAAACTTTGTTGCAGACACGAGGGAAATTGTGAACAAACATTAAAGTGTGTTAAACAATTTTTCTTCGCTTTAATTGTTTCCTTTTGGGAACGTTGGAGCCGCTATAGGAAAATCACGGAGAACTTTCTCATCCCGTTTAACTTAATCTCTGTTTTTTTCCAGCTGCACCGCCGATGCGTCGGTTCTTGCGATCTCATGCGCCCGTCAACTGTCTGTGAGGTTCTTAAGTTCTCCGCCATCACAACCATCTTTAAAAACGAAGAGCTCAGCTGGTGCAATAACTTTCAAATGACTTTTAAGAGAATCCCTCCGCCGGCCGCCCACCATGACTTCTTTAATGAATTATTTTCTAGTCCCTGAAGTCTAGCTAGCTGACGGCAACAGAGGTTTTCATTAAACCCTGATTAGCATTGACCCTGCAGGACAGGTTAAGCGACTCGTCCCGCTGACAGAGGGATGGCTGAAGGCTCTCAGCTCTCAGGATTCAGTAGATTGATGTCTAATGAGGACGTTGAGCGACACTGGCAGGGTTTAAGTTTTCATTTTCTTCTGAAACATTGAAGGTTGTGTCAGATGTGGCAGAGCAGAAACTTGTGTTGATGGTGGATAGAAATGAGCTGGTTTACAGAATACAGATGTTTCCTTAACTAAGGGCTACTAGTGAGTTCGGTGGAAAACATATTTACCCTCTCACTAGTACTAACTTTTGTAACCGCAATGAACATTAGAGAATTCAGTGGTGTGTGTGTGTGCGTGTGTGTGTGTGCGTGTGTGTGTGTGCGTGTGTGTGTGTGCGTGTGTGTGTGTATGCATACACATTAGATTGTAAATGAATAGTGCTTATAAACCAATTAAAATGCGAGAAGAGCATTGAGCAGAATTAGGATGTTAGGCGAGTGTGATGATTTTAAAGAGGCTTTAACACTTTGACACAGATCAACTCCAGTGTTTATTCTGCATCAATAATGTCGTATCCAAAGCAACCGTTACCGGGTTCAACACCCTGATGGAAATCATTGATTCTGTTGTGACAGTGACTGTGACCCACAGACTCTTATTCTCCATGAATCATCACATCAGTAACTTTTCACTGGTGTTTTTTTTTTTTTTCAGATACGTGGATGATGTCATTTCCAGAATTGGCAGAATGTTTCCTGATATGTCCATAGAACTTTTCCGACCCAACGGGACATCAGCAGTTCTCCTGGTAAGACCCTCACACACACACACACACACACACACACACTCTCTCTGTCAGTCTCATTGAGATGTGGCTCTAATGCCATCCCTGAGGCTGGACCTTTGATTGTTTGAGGAGCTGTTATAAAGTTTTGTAGTTTAGGATAATGCAGACAAACAGTAGCTTGTGTTAGTGTCTCAGTGTCTCCTGTTACTGTTTTTTTCAGCAAGAGTAAATGGCTAATTTTGTTGTTGCTTCTGTATGTTAATTATTTGCTGCATGTGGCTTTGAGATAATGACGACTGATGGGTTTTGATGATGGTGATAAACTATTATAATTGTGTATTGGGGAACTAACAGTTAGTTTGTTTTGTTTTGAGGACCTCTGAGATTTCTGTAATAAATATTTTAACATTTTCCTTTAAGTTCAATTCAATATTCCAACAATGGAAGGTTGTAGGACGTCAACATTAAATGCACAGTTCAGCCAAAACACAGTTCAGTCACTTATCACTCATGTCATTTCAAACCTTTGAATCTTCTGTGAAACGCAAAACAAGATATTTTGGGAAATGTGGTTTGTCTTCATACAATGTTGTTTGGTTGCCAACATACTTCTAAATATCATCTTTTGTGTTCTTCAGAAGCAAAAAAGTCACACAGATTTAAAATGATATGAGTATTTTAAGATCACAATAGACATTTTTGTATTTGTGACAAATTTATCAATGGGGCAGAAAACCAACAATCTGACATTTGTCACGTTCCCTAAAAATACCTCACCCCTACAAAGATTGTTTTATAGCCTTTTGGTTGTGTTTATGCTATTGATCAGACCTGCAGGTCTTCAGCTAGGTCATTCACAACAGATCCCGTCCTCTCCTGACTGTCATCATGTCTTTGGCATCACTGACTGAGAGGAACGATGGACTGAGCCAGAAAAACTACACATACCTCGTCCCCAGCAGTGGGGATCACTGGTTCTCACCCACAGGACATGCACCTCCAGATGGTCCAGTTGGCAGCGCGACAAGATCCGTCGCCGCGGGGCGACTTCATTGCCAGGTCCGTCTCTGGACAGTCCTGCAGAGACAAAAGCTCGGCCCACAAATGAACATTAAAACTCATGCCTACTGATTTTGTTATGCTTTCACTCATTCTTTCATTTGTAACAGCCTGCAGACTCTGTTTTATTATTTTATTACTTTCGTAGCGGCACAGCGTCACGGACAGATGTTTCCTCAGTCTGGGTTTCTCTGGAGTTACACAAACGTTGGCCAACAGGAGGGACGGTAAAAAAACACACTGGCCCGCACAGCAGGAGTCAGGTGTGTTCTCCACCGCTGCAGCATCGCATTAACGGCCGGTTTGTAAGCATGCACGTCCGTGAGGACTAAGGCAGCGTTAATTGGGCCGTGAGCCAGAAGAGGGTCTCTCTGTAGACGTTTTGCATAATCGAACGCGTCGTAGTGAAGAATTGTTAATTATCCTCCCTCTGCCTGTAGCACTGATAGCTTAAATGCCATAACCGTTACTAAAGCTGCAATCTGTAACCTGTTCTTTCTGTAAAAATAAACATACATTTGTTATTTAGCAAGCACAACAGATCAGTGACAAAAAAATCCTTCTTACCCTTAAGTTTATAATGATGATTTATAATTGTCTGTAAATGTCAGTTTGGCTGTATTTGACATGGACATAAATCAAGAACAAGTTCAAAAAGTGACCTGCAATTTTATGTTTCAGACAGAGGTGGCAATACAGAGGGGAAAGTTCACTCTGCAGCTTTAACTGTATGCAGAAGTGTGTTGTGATGTTTTTGTGCAGGGCGCTGCACAGATGCATTTTTAGATCTGAAAACTGACTTTTAAATGTGCTGCCACAAACCGGAGCGCGTCTCTCCTGCAGCCGTCCGGATCAAAGAAATGTGAACGCTGCGAATCCCACAGGAATCTGCCTGACTCACGGATGCAGAGCGAGGATGGAAATGAACGAGTGTACAGCCGTTTGCTTGAAATCACACATGCTTTTAACTCACTTCGGTGACACGTATCGTTGTTTGAACCCTGTGAACTGATGGCAGAGATTCTGAGACTCACGTTCCTTCACGCTGGATCTGTGTTGGCGACTATTTCTGCTCTTGAATATTTCATTCTGATTTGACAGTACTCAATTCTGATTGGTCAGTTGTTGTCAGATATTTTATATAGTTTGACATGTGCGTTATCTTTTACTTTTGGATCTGACACTTTATCTGGATACATTTCAAGAAACCATAAAGTGATTTAAGCTGCATTCTCTCTCTCTGTCTCTCTCTTTCTCTCTCTTTCTCTCTGTCTCTCTCTTTCTCTCTCTCTCTCTCTCTGTCTCTCTCTCGATCTCAGTTTGTTGTCTCTGGTTGTGGTCTCCTCAGAAGTTCACACTGAAGCAAAGTTAAACATTTTCTCCATAATTGAATTTTGAAGTCACCTTGTACAGCTATTCATGTACATAAAATATTTTTCCCACCTCAAGGTTGCTGCCACGGCAGTCCGAACCTCGGGGGTGGATGGACATACAGCAGCGCTCCGAGGGCGGAATGTTGCCGGTATTCCGGAATGACCTCTGAGGGCTGTGTTGTGCTGATGAGGACGGAAGCTGTGTGAGGCAGAAAGGTCATATTCGGAGGTTATTGGAGAATAGAAACACCCTCTGATCTTGTGTCAGCTTGTTTCTCATGAGCTCAAAGGGATAGTAAGCTTCTGCAGAAGCTAATGAGGTGACAGTTTCCTGCGATCACAGCGGCAACATTCACATTTCCAAGCCTGCAAAATAGTGTGTAGTGCTGTTTATGTACCTCAAAATCTGATGAACTGACGTTTTCCTAAAAACAGCTCCCCCGGTGCCAGCCAGGGGTGCGTCTGTGCAGCCAACCTTTGATTAAAACTTTTACTTGTCTGAAACATAAACATTGCAGGTCACTTCCTTTAGGTGTGTTGAAGTCAAATGAAGCCAAAAGGTTTTCCTGGGAATCATTTTTCCTGACAGCTCAGATTATAAATCATTATTATAAACTCACTGTTTGTGAATCAGGGTTGAGCACTGATCTGTTATGTATTTGTTTAATAACTGATTTTTGTTTTTAACCCAAATAGTTACAATATGCAGGCTGACACAGAAGTCTCCAACAAGAGTTTTTTTCCCATTCCTGGTCAAAGTGACCGCAGGTGCGTTTCAGCAACGCATGCAGCGAGTTAACAAGGATTAAGCAGAGGCTTATTTTTGTCTTGGGCAAATTGAATTAGGGGCCATTTTTTTCCAGGAACTCTGAGGGCTCTGAGGTCAGGATGCTTGGCCCTGTTCTCACCCGGCGTTTCACTCTTCTCCGCATCTGATTTGAGATTTCACTTGTTGCTTAGAAACTGTTTCTTTTTTGTCCAATCTCACAGTTTTTGCCACTTTCCCTCCCTCTCAGCAGCCCACTCTCGCCTCAAATAAAAAGTGCCATCTGCCGCCATCGTGATCCAGCGGGTCAGGAGATGCTTAAGATCAGCTAATGAACTTTTTCAGAACGCCCTGTCGTTCACCACACTCAACGTCAACTTCTTCTCTCCTCAGCGTTTCTGCTGTGCTGGCCTCAGGCCAGAGACGCGCTTCACTCAGAATAGCTGTTGACGTTGGGTAATGGCTTCACACCTCGGATGCGACGAGGGATTTGGTGTTTCTTGGTTTCGTGAGGAACCGGTTTGAGTCACTTTGGCGATTGGCTGTTTGCATGTTCTCTGATAAGTTCAGATCTGATGAGCTGAAGTATTTGAGGTTTGTGTTTTCCAGTGTGTGTAATGTCAGTGTTTAGTTCAGGAGGATGTGTATGAATTTACTGCTCTTATCATTCTGTCAGTATCACTCCATCCTTGCAGATTTAGAGATCTATGTGGGAGGATTAATTTTATTTATTGAAGTATATATTGTATTTAGTTATATAATATATAATCATACAAATATGTCTTATTTTTGAGTGGTTTTAATTAAATAATGATTTGATAGATTACTGCACTGTCAGTACTTTCGTTTCAAACTTTTCTGGGAACTCTTGTCTGTAATCTGACAGATCATCATATAATCATATAAACTCTCGAGTCACGCTGATAAAGTTCATCTTTGTTTCTCAGTGTGAGTGTTTTTATAAAACAGTTTTCCAGTTTCTGTGATGCCTCGTTTAACAGAGTTTTGTTTATAATCCCGTTTCACACAGTTATGTATTTATTCATATATGCATGAGCCTCACTAGACTCTGTGGCTGGACTTGATCTGTTTGTTTTTTCTTCATTGGCTACAGGACAATCCATCAGTTCAAATGCTTTTGAAGTTTCTTCGTAATGCATTTTTTGTCCTTTGTTCTCGTTCTACAAACAAAGTTTGCCAATGTGAAATTCCTTTTAAAGACTCCTGATATTGTGTTATTGGTTTGGCATTTTAACTGAGGAACCTTCACACTCAACCCTGACATTTCATTTCTTATCTTTGTCATTTGGCTGTTATTTTAGCTGAACTTTATCACGCTGGTCTTCATTGTCCTCTAGTTCTTCAGGTCTGGGTGGGTTTGTCCCTCACAGTAAGGGGTGGGTTCCGACCCGCTGTCTCCCGGACCCCTCACAGCGGCCACAGAAGAGCCATCGCTCCTGCGTGTCTATTCAGGCCTGCCTCAGATTTAACCTGCCTGTTTCTGATGACTTCCTCTCACTGTTCAGACTCATCCGTTATTCAGGAAGTGTGAATCCTTCAGAACTTACCACTGTTTTCTTCACGGGACGATGATGATGTTTGAACAGCTTTGACAAATTAAAGCGCAGCTGGGTTTTGAGGTCTTACATCTCCGTGTTGTTCTTACTCTGTCTTTCCCGAGTGAATGTGAGGATTTAAGGAAAATGTACAAAGATTTCCTCCTTTGCTTTATATTAAACCTGTTTTAAGCCTTAAGACTAAACCTGAACTCCCTCTGACAGCAAACGCTTCAGGCTGGAGTCTGAACGTCTTCAGTTAGAGAGAAGAATTCAAGTTTGGGTTGCTGTGTTTGTTTTAATGGTGCAAACAATTGCGTCAAACTGGAGGATTCTAAACTAATTTGTAAATGAAAAGTTATTTGGTTTATTACAGAATAACCTCTCTCTTTCTCTCACTCTCTCTCTCCTCCTGTGCAGGTCACACTGGGGAAAGTTTTGAAAGCCATTGTGGTGATGAGGAGTCTTTTCATTGACCGCACCATTGTCAGGGGTTTCCATGAGAACGTGTATTCAGACGACAGAAAGGTAAAAGACGAGTAAATATTTCATTGTGCCACACACTCATGCCTGTGACACACACACGTCTGATTTCAGAGGACAGAACACAAAAATAATAATTTTATTATTACTTCTCATGTCACTCCAAACCTATTGCTTTGTTTCTTCTGAGGAGCACAAGAAAAGATATTTTGAGAAATGTTTCAGCGGTTTAATATCCATATGGTGGAAGTCAATGTGTGCCATTGTTGTTTGGTTACCAGCGCACTGTAAAATATCTTCTGTTCCTCAGAAACAGGTTTGGAATGACATGGAAGTTTCATTTGGTGTGTCTCTTTAAGACACATCTTTGTCAATTTTATTCCTGGTTAACGTTAAAACTGAGCAACAGTCCGTCTGGCTTCGGTAAGGATGTGCAATCCCTGGATGTCAGGCTATTGACAGAAGTCCCACACAGCTTTTAAATAATTCACTCAATGTGTTCATCTCTCTTGATGATGAAAAGCGTGTTGGTAAGAGAGACCCTCGACTCGCACGTCCCCCGTGTCAGCTTGAGCGATGCTCGGCTAGCTGAGAACTGCGCCGTTTGAACGCTCTGTGGTGACGCTAATATGAGGTGGCCATCAAAGCAGCTGTGATGCTTGATCACAGATAATTATGACAGTGAATGTAAGTCTTTTTAAGTGAGTGCCAGGCTGATGCATTGTGCTGCTGCACCGCTGCGGTTGAACGCGCAAGAGCAAGTGATGCTAAAACACTGTCAACTGTTGAATGTAGATGGGAGACTCATAATGCAATACAGATGCAACTGTTAACTGAGTTTAAAATGTTGTAGTAAACATTGAAATAAACATTAAAATTAATAAATGCTGTAGAAGTTTTGTTTATGTAATTTGTAAATGTTTTTGACATTATATTATATTATAAAGAGATTCTTCTGTATGTGTAATACATGACAAATATCTTCTTGAAGTTTCAGTCCTTGAGTCACTTTAAAGGTCATACTGGGAGTGAGATTCAGGGCTGAATATCAACAGGATATTTTAAAACGTCTCTCTGTGACGTATCATCTACATTATGCCACAAACTCACCATAAACGTATGCAAGTCTAACACAGCCGGCCTGAGGCTCAGAGCACACAAACACAGAGAGAGAGAGAACTATCAGAGTCACGCTCCAAAGACACCTCACAAGTCTCGTGGGTAATTTGTGATCCGACATTCTTTCTTCTTCAAAGGGCAGCTGTGTACAGAGGTGGGTTCAGGACAGAGGGGAACAAACGGAGACACGGGGGTCTGATATTAGAGTATTAAAACAGTTTGATTTAAAACTTCTCTGAGGACATTCAGTCAGCAAACAGGGTAACAGTTTCCCCCTCTTTTGACCTGCAAAATTAACTTTTGTGTTTGTTTTTGTTGTAGCTGGACATCTGGTCAAAGTCCAACTATCAAGTTTTTCAAAAGGTGAGTTTATCCACATATATTTATATTCATATAATTTATATTTAATATATATTTATATTTGGCACCAGCTGATATCAAATGTTCAGTCAGGCCTTAAAGCAAAACCAGTCAAGACTCATTATGTTCATGTCTCTGTGTTTAACTGTAATAAAATGATCCAATGGTTGTTTTAACACTGCAGTAAATGAATAAACACGTTTAAATCGCATGTGATCGCCTCTCTGCTGCCAGTCACTGTCGTTCCTCAAGCCAGTGTTTGTCCGTGTGTCTGGTTTTATGTCCCCCTGAGCCTTTTTCTCCAGCCTTCATTCAGCCCCCCAAACATCTGGACTCTTTGTCTTCACCCTCCCAGAATCTCATTAGACTGGAATTAAGGAGCAGAGAGTCTCAGAGGCATCTTGGGAAATGTTGATGCATGTTTTAAAGAGAGAGAACGAGAGCGTGGGCATGACAGGCTGCCTGCAATTTAAAGACAGAAGCTGTGAGAAGCTCTTTGTATTGTAACCGAGCCCCTCGCCTCATGTTTACTGCTTTTATTTCTCCAGCTCTGAGCACTAACTGGAACCGGTCCGTCTCTAACTGAAGGACGGGCCGCTCTCATCTTCCCCTCCCAGATGTCACTTCTGTCTTCCAGCGTTCTGCTCTCGTTTAATTAATCGTTCCTCGTCTCCATCCCGGCCCCCCCGGTCCATGTTGTGTTGGGAAAACAGTCAGATGTATTTCATGCAGATGTATGCATTCCAGCAGTTTGAGTTACTATTAAGCCACTTCCCATAATGCAACATTTTCAGGAGAGGAGTTCACAGGCTGGATCCTCTGGAGATCCTTGGTCTAATCATTTGAATAACTGGAGATTGAAGCGCTTCAGTTTTATTCCCTGTGTGTCATTCCTCAGTGATGGTTTGAGATTTGGGGGAAGTAATACAGTCATGGGGTTCATCTCAAAATTGAATTTTTAGTTTAATATGAGTGTATGTAGATTTTTTAAATGACGGTTTCCTCAGATCTTTAAATCTGTCTAGACATTGGTGTGGAAACAATGACATCATATATGAATGTGCTTATTGTTATGATGTCATATCCAGTTTCCATGTATGTTTATAGTGAGATACAGTTTATCAGAGTCTGTAAATGCTAGTTTCTCAGGTGATGTCTGTTCCTCAGGTGACGGATCACGCCACCACAGCTCTCCTGCACTACCAGCTGCCGCAGATGCCTGATGTTGTGGTTCGTTCATTCATGGTGAGTTCAGGGCATGTTCTGTTCAAACAAGAGTCTGTTTTCACATTAGAAAAAGCTTGTGAGTGTGTGTCAGCTGACCTCTGCTGTGGCTGTTGACAAAGACGTGAGATTGATTGATCGCTTCTTCATAAGATCAATGCAGAGCTCTGATCTCACTCTGAGACCGAGCTTAAAATTCAGACATGCATTTTAGTTCCTGCTGTCACTCCTCTGCTCCTGCCCATTACAGACAGACAGACAGACAGACAGCTGTGATGGTCACTCATATCTGTGTTCTTCTGATCTTCAGACCTGGCTGAGGAGCTACATTAAGCTCTTCCAGACTCCGTGTCAACGCTGTGGCAGATACCTGCAGGAGGGTCTTCCTCCAACCTGGAGGGACTTCAGAACTCTGGAGGCGTTCCACGACACCTGCAGACAATGACCCTGTCTGCAGGTCTCACACAACATCCTGTCTGTAGTTTTGTGCCTTTCCAGCTATTTGAGTTGTGGACAGTTTTGTGTTTATGAGAAAACGAGAAGCTGTTTAGAGATGAACAGTCTTACCTTCTCTTTTGTTCTCCGGTTAGATATCATTTTCTCCTTCATTTGTTTTGTAATACAGATGTTTCATGATTGTTTAATTTAGCACAAGAGTGTTTTTGTGTTTAATTTGGGCTAAAGCTTATTTCTGACTGATTTGTAAATTCCTGAACTATAAATAAACATCATTTCATTCTTTTTCATTGTCTCACGGTTTTGAAAAATATCTTAGAGTTGGTTGTTGGTTTTGTTTAGTTAAATGTCTGATATAACTAAACTAAATGGTTTCACATTTGCCGTGACACATTGAACATGAAAGAATGAACATATTTGTTCTGGGCTTTTGTAAACATTAGCCATCAGTAGTCAGAAATGTGTCTTCAAAAAAACAAGTGTGATCAGTTTTGCACCTGGTTTACAAGCTCCAAAAATATAATTCCAGTATATATTTTTTAAGTCCTGATGGTTCTATAAGTTTGAAGTAAGAGACCTCACGATCTCACTTTCATTATAAATCACTGCTGTAAAACTCTGAGTTCTGCTTCATTCTCACGACCCGCTTTGATCCACTGAAACATCGGCTCCTCAGATCTCACTCAGGAGGAATGAGGGGAGTTTCTCCAGTCCAATCCCTCCGCATACTGGAGTCTCTCTCTCCCACCTTCCCTTACTCTCTGTCTCTCTCTGTGTCTGTCTGTGTGACTCGAGGGCTAATTCATACACCTGCTGTATAGTCAGCCTAGCATCTGTTCCTCTGAACGTTACTGATTCTCAGGCTTTGTTACGTTTGTGCAAGTGAATGTGTTTGATTCCTCTTGATTTAAAGTTTTAAAATTATTGCTTAAGATCTTCTAATCCTTACAGGAAGAAACATTGGTGGTAGATTGATATTATTTTAGCCGTGAGTAAATCACTCAGGTTGCACTATATTATTACAGATAAGATGCTAAATTATGGTCTTCATTATTATTATTATTTATAATCAGGTCATATTTTATGATGTGATGAAGCCTCAGCTCTGAGAAAGGGACCGACTGCATTACTTACAGAACTGAAATAGCCCTTGTTATTAAAAATGATACGCTGTGATCTGCTGTATATAGCGTTGCATTTTTCAGCCTGACCTCCTCTGGTGTCGAGTCTTATGTTTGTGTCCTGCGCTTTATAATTGCGGTATGTGTGTTTTGTCTCCTCATCGTATGTGTGTGTGTGTGTGTGAAGTTTCCCGCTGCGTCGGGCGTCGTGGCCTCATTAACTGCTCCTCCTCACCTCCTCTCACACTCTTCCTCCTGAACACATCATCATTGACCCGCGCTAATGACTGATTCTGCAGCAGGTGCCCTGTGTCCCGTCCGCATCCCGGTACGTTTACCAAGCCTGAGAAATGGCTTTGAAGTTTGTTCATCTGTGCTGTATATCTGAAAACCTGATTCTCTTGTTAGATGATGTGTCTGATTTTTAACATTTATATTCTGTCTATGCTGTGCTGTAAATCTGATCCAACTGTAAGGATGACATCTGTAGATTTTCACCAAACAAACAGCTGTAATAAATACTGTGCTTTTGTGTTTTTATTGACATATTTCTGTTTGATTATCCCAGCCAGCCCAACACCACAATAAAGGTTAAAACAATTACACTTTTAACTGTAAACGGACTGTTTACTATGTGCATATAATATTAATACTGTCAGGATTTGACTTGTCTTTTACAGGAATGCAAACAGAAAGCATCTTCCTGTGTTAGAAGTCTCTGGGTAAAACTAAATTAGTTTTGAAGCCTTTACACTGAAACTGAATTCACTTTGGTTTGTTTTCATCAATAGTTTCATTTCCTAGCTTGATTTTATGTGTGGGTTTAGTCATTTTTCCTGTTGATTCACACAAGTCTAGCGCAGTGTGTGTGTGAACAATAACGCGCCGTCATCTGTTTTTGTAGACGTAACAGGTGGTGCAGATGAATTGTCAGAATTGTCTTATGGTCACATTTGCTCACCCAGGAAAAAAGGCCTTGAAGTGGCGTGAATTTCATTGACAGGCTCCCGTGCGTCTCCGCCGATGAGCGCTGGGGTGGCGGGAGGAGGAGAAGGTCTATGTTGGGAGGTTGTCCTGGGAGACAGATGGTGACGAGATCCTTCTGATGCCAAGAATGTTCTGGAAGATCTTCACGCTAACAGTCCCGGCTTATGTAGGAGGTGTGTACATCGGCACCGGCCACATCCACGATCCATCTGTTTCCTGCTTGCCTTGTCTACATTATGCTCTGTGGGTTTACAGCACCCCAGCTAATAACTGTAGGTAGTAAGAATGTTTTCCTAACATTTTTATTAAGTAACAAAACATTTGTTTCTAGGAACATTCAGGAACAACTTCCAGTGTTTTAGATACTGCTTTACTGTTTCTGCTTTACTTTAAATCTGTAACATTTTTAAAACTTTACATTATGTTATGTGATATATGTTTAAAATCTGTAAGAACACACCTGAATACATTTAGAGAAATTATAAAATGTTCCCTGTTAGCGTAACTGAAAACATACCTGAAAACTGTTGTTTTAACAGCATGTCAACACTTATTTCTCTGCAGGTAGTTTTTGATTCAGCATTCATCCAACATCATCTGTTATTTTTTAACTAAAGTAGTAACCTGTGTTTTTGTTGCATGTTGGAACAAATGCACCATTATTACTGTCTGTATCAAATCATGTACGGATCTCTGAGAAGCACAAACGTTATTGATAAGCAGAGATGCACAGTGATCTAATCCCATGTTTTTTGGCACGGTAGCGTCTCTCACGCTAATGTGTCATAGATCTCAGCTGGGAGGATGAGATTCACGCTTCAGTCTGAAATTTTGGAGCTAACACTACTGGCACGTTGAATCGCCGCCCACCGTAGCTGCAGACAAGACCTGCTCTGCCTCAGATGCTGGGAAACTTTAGCACTTCTACAGACAGAATTTTTAACAGCTAATCACAGATGGCGAGAAGTTTCTCATGCACTAAAGTTGAACGTTTGGAGTCCAGGACTGAGGTCTGCCAGCATTAGTCACGGTTTGACTAAAATGTTATAAATGACAAAATCCATGATGGACTTTATATGCATTATGTAAAAGTTTGCAAAGATGTTCATTTAAACTCGTGAGAGATTTGGCCCCAAGAATTTTAAAGTAAGAATAGTAAAGAATTCAATTCAATTTTGTAGTTTAATTTTGCTTGATTTGGGGGAAACACTATTTCTACACACAGTGTTTTACTAATGAACCCAGTTAAAGCTCTCCGGCGGTTTTAAAAATAAAGATGTTCACAGCGATGCCATAGAATGTATTTTTCCTTATCTTGTTACAGTCTAAAAAAACATTTTCCTCTATGCATTTATAACCAAACAACCTAAATATCCTTCTAATGGCATCTTTTAGCACCTGTAATATGTTTTAGTGTCTGTAAGAGTGACCTGTAGCTGTTTTTGAACTGTCATTTGAGATCATATGTTTACTGTAACACCATTAAAGCACAAAATTCTGGTACATGTTGTTAAATTAATTTGTGCATCTGCAATCCTCCAAGCAAGAGTCCAATGAAAAGCAAGAAGGTAAAGCTGAGGCTGAGGCAGGAGTTTGACACGACGTGAGATTTGTGTGCTCCACACTTACAGGACACAACATTGGCTGATTAAGCACAAATTGATTAGCAGCGTCTCATTAGCATCTCATTACCAATGAGCTACAGCGACATACAGTATCGCTCTCACTCCAATGAATGAACAAGCACAACAATTCAGCCACAGACAGAAAATCTGTGAACCGTCGTCTGGCGTCCAGAAATCGATGGAATTCACATTAACAGCCGGTGGACATTTAGCAGCACTCAGATGCTGCATCGGCCAAAAGCCCTGTTTTAATTTTTGCATTTATTTACATTAACAATCAGATGTCAACAATCTGACATGCAAGTAGGACATCCTAACATTGCATTCGAGCTCAATGATAGTTTTATACAAAAATGTGACAAAAACTGTCCTTAAAATGAGTCACGTTTTCTAAGATATTGTTGAGTTCTTATTTTTTAAGAGCAGAGTGAACCTACATTCAACCTCAACAGACACACGTTCATCGATTTCAATCGATTTGAGAAACTCTCAGGAAATAATGCGACCCACTCCATTTCCACACAGCTCTGGTACCTGAGTGTGCGTTTGCTTACGAGAAAAACCCAGAACACGTAAGAAACGAGAACTAATCCCTGTTCTGACAGCCAGGCGAGGAAAAGCAATGAATTAATCTAGGAGAGAGATCAGTAATACAATCCCTCCGCTGGCAGTGAGTGTTTCCTGCGTTCTGTCCTACGCTGTAGAAGCGAGATTGCAAAGCGCTATTGAATGTAATCATACATTTGTTAAGTGTGTGAGAAGGCCGTCACATCTCATAACAGAGTCATCTGTATCCTTTAAACTCCGCCTGACTGTCAGGAAAACAGGGAATTTGTGTTGAGTCAGGTTTATTCTTCTATTGAAAGAGTCAGACTGAAGGGGAGACATCTCACGGCCCTCCGGTGGTCCTGTTACGACAACCAGTTACTGTCTGTGTCTGTTTGTGAAATATTTGCAGTAATGCCCAATGTTAAACTATGGGGCACCTCAGAAAATAGAGAATGTTCACATGTTGTTGTTCTTTCAAAGTTCTCTCAAGTTCTTATAGTAACATATGAGGCTTATAGTAAGTATTTCTACAACCTACAATTGTTGGGTGGGAAGCCATTTAAAAGGGGTTTAAAAGCAAAAAATTTCACTGGGCTGAAATTCATTCCAGGTCTAAAATTGATGTTTCTGATTGTAAATACAGTCGGTGACAGTATTGGTCAGTTTAGTTACATAAATTAAATTGATCTTTTGCAGAAAGTTGCTAAGATTCTTAGATTTACATTCACTGAAGCTCTTGATCAGGAGATAAAACAAACATAATATCCAAACATTTCATACGTTACTTTAGCACAAACTGAGCCCCACTCCACCAGACTGCTGCATTATGCAGTATTTGATGTTTCTGCCGCAGCCTTTACGCCGATTCCACCCGATCTCTGTCATATTCATACTGAACACTGAACAGGAGTGAAATGAGGGGGGGGCATTACAAATTCTGTTTGATAGGAATGTGTTTGAACATCTTTTGGAGTCTCACTCTGACCTTCTTCCTTAATGTTTTTAAATGGTTTAATCCTAATTCTGTGATTGTGGGTTTATTATCCGGTACAAATTGTACAAAACAAGCATTTGCCAAAAAAAAAGAATAAATTCCCTTTTGGCTTGTATATGTTGCTTTAGAAACATGGTTACATTCTGAAATCTCTCACCCACGTCGTCTCCAACTGTGTCTTTAAACTCCAGGAGATGAAAATGTTGGATTGTGGGAGTTTGGAATGAATCTCTCTTCATGCGTTTATTCTTGTCTTATTTAGACATTTTTTTTTTACAATTATCTCCTAAATGATGCCAACAATGAAGCATTAGACACTATTTAACACTAGGAGAAATTATTCGTTTGAATAATGGGGAGAACAGAGATAATTGTAACACTTGTTGTTTTCTCACTCATTTATGCCCAAAACGTTCAGTGTTTGGCTTAACATCCTTTTATTATCCTCATATCAGCAGTCAGTGGGCATGAGCATTAAACTGAACCGATGATGTGTCGTCTGTACTGCTGTGTGATGATCAAACTATTATATCTGTAGATCTGCATCAATTTTACAGAAATACAGAATAAACAACTTATAAAGAAAAGATTTATCATTTTAACGCAAGTCAGATTTGATGCATTAACCATAAAACCAAACAATCAGAAGGAAGATATTGTTACTTGTTACAAACGATTTTATTTCCCACATTTGTGTCAATTGTTACAATTATTCAGTAAATAATCCAGTTAAACATGCAAAAGCAGATTTTTGTGTTGACTGGAATCTTAAGCTGTTTTCCTCATCAGCTGGTAAGAGTTACACCAGCACACACTGTGTTTCTCTTTATATGAGCCGCTGTGAATCTGTTTCTCTGCTGCCCATCAGTGACCAGAACGGCTCTGCCTTTCAAATCCTCTTTAATCTCCCTTTTAAAACACGGCCTTTCATCTCTGCAGGCCTCATGGGAAAAGCCCATTTAACCGCATCACCACAGGGCCGGTCCTCAAGGTTAAACAGTGTGTGCCGGATACACACCTCTCTCAACAGTGACAGCAGAGGCGAGATGACAGCTGACGTGTTTCTGATGCATGATATGAAACCAGGTGAAGCATCGTGAAGCATTTCAGGAATGTGCTTTCAAATATGTTAGTTCTAGTTTAGTTGAGATCTTTCCAGCAGGTTTATGTGTACATTTATTAGTATTGAACCTTTGTTTGGGTTCACTACTTTTTTCTTAAGTAGCATTTCTTATACATGCATTATACTGAACTAACAGATTTCAAAAAGTTACAGAATTTAGCAAGTGTCTTGTAACCAAGCAATAATTTTAACACATAAATAATGTTTAAAAACTGGGCATTTGGAACAGCTGAAATTAAACAGTTGAAGACATTTTTACAATCTAATATATTTTCTACAGAATCTGAGATGAAGGCTGCATGTGGAGAGAGAAAATCTCTTCATTCATCAGTTATCATCACGCCGTCTGTTTAATAATGCATCGATCTCTGGCTGTTAATTCCCCTGTTATCCGGGTGTCGTTTGATGGATGAGAGAGTCAGGCCAGTTCTCTGCACTGACATTCCCACTGCAGTGAAACACGGAGAACCTTTGAGTGTCTGTTAAACCACCGCACGTCTTTTCAGACACATTACAGGTTATAAAAATACAACTTAAAGATCTGATGCGTACAGTTTTATTTCCATTTAATGGTGAACTTTTATAAAGTTGTGTGTAAGTGGAGATGTATCAGACATCTGTGCACCAAACCAAATCTTAAAGGTTCTTATAAGAAGCTGTGATTGAATGCTTCCTTGGTTTAACCAGACATGGTTCTATGAGTCCCACATCTGTGACATTCTGACATGATAGCTGAGCAGGTATCAGGTTAAGCAGATTCACATATGAGATCTCACACGTGAGGCTGGAGGACAGACGGATGACATTGAGACACAGATGGAGAAAGTCTGTCCTCTGCTGGGCAGAGAGTGAATGACATCAGAGTAAAACCATCAACTCATATTCTCACATGTAGAATTATATTTAAGCAGCAGTTTTACATTACAAGATCTCATCATCATCTCAGAGGGTAGTGAGACTAAACTGAGATCAAACTGAGACTGTGTGTGAGTGTGTATATGAGTGTGTGTGTGTGTGTGTGTGTATGTGAGTGTGTGAGTGAGAGAGAGAGAGAGTGTGTGTGTGTGTGTGAGAGAGAGAGAGAGAGAGAGTGTGTGTGAGAGAGAGAGAGAGTGTGTATGAGAGTGTGTGTGAGTGTATGTGAG
>JBAJNP010004422.1:0-33682 GCA_036877545.1 Yasuhikotakia modesta | reverse complement strand
AAATGTGATTTTTATTTATAAATCTTATAAATCTGTCGGATAGTATTTTTGCTGCTTAAGTTATCATGTAATCTTTAAACTAGTATTTGCCTCATCCCATGTTATGCCTCTCCTATTATATATCCTGTATGCCAGCTGTTATGTCAATTGTTCCCTGACACATTTCCTCTGACAGCATTAAAGCCCAAGCTTTTTATTTTTAGCCAATCACTGCTATGTGTGTAAATGAATTTGTTTTGTTTTCACAATTCCACTTTTATTAAGCACAGGTTATACTATGCACAATGTTCTCTTTGTCCAAAAATCATAAATATTAAGTTTTGTAAAGCAGGCTTCAAGCAAATATACACACCAGCTGACAGCACTGTGTTGGAGTGTGTGATTGTGTACTGCTTGTGTAGAGTGTCAATCGTCTACACATGTGCCTGGAGAGACTGATGTTTTGTCATCCACCTGCTTCTAAGCTGTAAAAGCAAGCACAGCAAAGGCAAACCTACCCAGCTAAAAATCCAAACAAAGAAATCTTAGTGGGCTGTTTACATATCCATGGAAGGAAATATCTGCTTGTGTTGACAGGGTGCTAGAGTGGTTGAGAGATCAGTCCCTGCACAATGGGTGAGTGTTAAATGCGTTTTTTGTTTGCGACAGTGAGGAGCAATTTAAAGCGATTTTTGGCTGCGACTGGTTTGGAGAGGGTGAGACAGAGAGCGAAAGATTCCTTGTTTGCCCTCACATGCAGATTGTTAGAGACTTGCACTGCACAGGGTTAATGACAGACCTGAATAAAGGATTTAAACAATTATACATTCAGGATTTCAGAAGAAATGCAGATTATTTCTTGTGTCTCTGCTGTTGCCTTATTTCCGCTGCATCCGCCTTCTTTTATACCTTTAGAGGAGAGTGATCTATTGTGCATTGTTCATCTCCAGCCATGGTCACTTCTCTGGAATGCAATTGGCTGGAACTACATCGCGTGGGTCTTGCTCCCTGCTCTCTCTCATTCTCTCTTTCTCTCTCTTTCTCTCTCTCTCTCTCTCTCTCTCTCTCTCTCACAAACCGATCCTTTTGAAGCTAGACAGAGCAGGGGTGTCCGATTTATCGTGCGTCTCTCTCGTTGCTTTACATCTCAATGTGAATAAGAAGCCTTTGTTCTGTTCTAGTCCTGGTAGACATGTTTCAATGCCAGTTTATGAATCGTTTTAAAAATAGATTGTTGTTGCTAATGTAGATTGTCAGGTGTCTTTTTATCTATGTTTTCTATGTTTCTTTTGTATCACAAAATGTATTACAGTATAAGATTTTTTAAAGTTTTTTTTTAATATTATATTTTTAATATTATATTATTTTCTTCACTTATGGTGTTTATACTGGACATAGAAAGTGAGTTAACCACTATGATGAAGAAAGATTATTATTATTATTATTTGAAAGACTGGTGTAATGAGACGTATCAAACCTGGTGCTGAGCTGACCAGGGACACAGTGCATGTCATTATTTGGCCAGAGTCCTGGACCATCACTGCACTTTTTTCATGGAGCCATACAGACTGTACACCAGGCACAATATGTCAATGGAAATTAAAGTGTCCCAGCACACTTTCCCTGTTCCTGTTTATTTACCGTGTGCACTGGCCATTGGCCTTTGCATGCTATTATTGGGACCTCATCCCATGTCTCACTCCCAGCCAAACACTTCAAAGTTATATACTGCTTGGATACAGTTCAGCAGTGGCTAAAAGTCAAACCAGGATTT
Organism: Yasuhikotakia modesta; assembly: GCA_036877545.1. Lineage (NCBI taxonomy): Eukaryota > Metazoa > Chordata > Actinopteri > Cypriniformes > Botiidae > Yasuhikotakia > Yasuhikotakia modesta. The sequence continues at coordinate 31,929 of JBAJNP010004422.1, read as the reverse complement.
TAAAAAAGCAATGTCATACCTCGCGGTGCACTATATTTCATTCCTCATTTTAACCTGGGGTCTGTGTACCCTGGAGGTTCCTAAGCAGGTTCGAGGAGGTATTTGTAAAGATTTGATTTTGCTTTGGGGAAACTTATACAACAAGGGGAAATAAAAAGATTAAAGAAAATGGTTTTCTTCCCACCAAATTCCAGCCCCCTTTTAAGTCTATAAATAGTTTTTTGGGACCACTTTATATTTGGATGTTAAAATACTAGTGTTGTATCCTAATTTGTTTCTTCATAATATTACTTGCTATATGATATTCAGTGGAAGTTAATAGCAACATTTTTCTGGTGTTGATAAAGAGTTACTTGAGCTGCCCTAATTGGTGCTTTAGGGGTACATAGTGTCTGTCAACAAAGTCAACAAAGGTTGGCAAACACTGCACTGTAGCATTGACTATAGTAGGAACTTGTAGGAGCTGGCTGAATGCAGCTTATCCAATTATGCTTAGTGTTGGCATGTTGGCACCCAACCAGTCCAGTGTGTCGGAATGTACACTACGACTAATTTGCTGTATCACGCTCCGGACCAAACCCTTTTCTTGTGGAGGTGAGGCAGGCAGTGTGAAGACTTAGCCTGGATTACAGGGCTTCAGAGATAGCGCTGAATCCAGCCCCCTGTCTGACATGAATTGATCGGATTAGAAAGGGTGGATTCTATCCTTGAGGGGAAACCAAGCACGTTGTATATAATTGACTTTTTTCTCCCTCCATGTCTTGTGGTTTGGCAGCGCTAGCAAAAGGGAATACTTTGCTGGGTAAATATCAGAAAGGACTCGGGTTTGACCAGGTTGGTGGAGGCTTAGCAAGCCGATCGATATCACCGGTGTTGAGTTGCGGCGGCAGCCCAGGGACGCTGTGAGGAGGAAATGTCTCGGTGCTGTGATGCTCGACCTACACATCCACCAAAGTCCAAACGATTCAGCTGCGGGTCTTGTTTCAGAGGGTTTGGTTGTTTACCTCCTTTGTGCTCCTTTTTATCCTCCCTCCCCATCCCTTAAACCTGGCTGTTTGCTGCTACACAGCAGAATAGACACAAATGCTCCAGCCCATCAGAATGGTGTGGATAAGGTTTCATGTCTTTTGGAAAATCCTTGTGTCAAAAGTGGAACTCTCACTTACAGCCTTGAATTGGGCACATCCGGTAACCTTTGAAGTGTGAGTAGAGAATGCTCACAGTCATCAGAGAAGGGCTCAGTAAATGTTAGGCCACTTCAGGACAAAGAAAAGGTGGAATAGAGAAAAAGGTTTAAAAAATCTTTGCTCTTACATCAGGCTCTTCTCTGTTAGTGAAGTGTAGCTCTCAGCAGTCACAGTAAACAAGATATAACTTCTCTGTTAAGGTCATTAAATAAAGTCAATTACTTTCCTAGCAGGTGTTTTTTTAAGTATGTGCTCGTTGAAAGGAAAGATGAGTTGTGTTCAGTTTTAATGATCTTTATCTTTTAGTTAAGAGGGAGGGGTGAACCACTGCCCAAGAGAACCACCAGACATACATTCTGCAATTACTGCAGATTACTGAAAGGTTGTAAGTACAGTAATGCATAGACATAAACATAAATAGTTAGTCCAAGATGGGCAAAAAGTAGAATCTACAAACAAATAGGTTAACTAAAAATTACATTTGTTTAATTAATGTTTAAAACTGGTTCTTCTTAGGTTCACACAGTTGTCCAAGCAGTGAAGGCATGTGTAGCTTAGCAAGTTTAAAGGTCCAACTACTTTAATACTGTAAAAGTATATATATGTAGTTTTTGATGAGCCCATTTCATCTTTCTTTGTCATTACACCAGAGTCTCTGCGAAAAATTGCAATTCTTCACATAACCATGTGCAGAAAACAAAGCGCCTCCACCGTTTTGGCAAAGAATTAGGTTGAGCTTAATGGATCAATTTTTTTATTATTAAAGCCAAGTTTCTGCACTGAGACGTAATGCATTCAGCATTGATCTCTCTCCAGTCTTTTATTGCTGTTACTCCAGTGGCTCTCACATTTAAAAGATGTGCTCATACGAATAAAGATTTTACACAGTGACACAGGGGATCTTAGAGTTCAGAGTTCACATTCTTAAAGTGAGGAGCAGTACAGACTGGAGAGCTGTGAAGGAACCACTTGGAGAACCTTGAGAGATGCCACAAATTTTACAGTTATTGCATAAACTGGTTCTTGGAAATAAACGCTACAAACAGGCCAGTTTTAAATGAAATTTTCTTAGTACTGCTGAAGTTTCAGTTATGGTGGAAATCATAAGCATATAATGGCTGTTTTAAATTAATGTGAAGCACCTCATGCTTGTGACCTTTAAAAGACAGACCAGCAGCACAAAATGTTTGTTTTATTATTTTGATTCACAGTCAGGATGTTGGAATGATGCTAGACTGGAGCTGGTCTTCTGGCTTGTCTTCACAGTTAACTTAGATTTAGAGGACATGAGTGTCCTCATGTGTGCAAAGGGCCACAAGCACATTGTGTCTTTATTGACCATATGAGTAGAAATGAAAGCTTAGAGCGTAATGATTGTTGCATGCCGGGCCCACGAGCTAAACAATCAATATTCCATCAATAGCTTTTTATTAAAATAATTCGCAAGCAAATCAAAATCTATATTGTTTTCACTGAAGAAAACCGTGTGAAAATCCCATATGTTAGTGGGACGAACAGAGAGAAATATTGGTTTCTATGCATGATGGAATTAGGACTCATTGCGTATTTGTGTTGTCATTAGAATATCTCAAAGAAATTGATTTTGCTAAGCGCTGTATTTGTGATTAACTTATTTTCATTCATTTCAGCTGAGCTGAATTAACTATCATATTATCCCGTATAAAGATGAGATTAATAACACAAGTGCTCATTATACTTATGAGATGAATGATATGCCGCTTGGGTTGTATTGATTCAGCTTAGGGGAGGGAGTGGATGTAAGATTTGCTTATCACAGCGCTCTGATCGTTTTATTTACTGCTATGTATTGGGCTGTACAGTCCTTTTAAATAAATCCGTTTTAACAGCTTGAAATATGAGCCGCTGAAATTCTCAATAGTGCATCTGTCACCACAAAAGTCTTCTCTCCTCCTTTACACACAGTGTTGTTTTGAATTTAAATCAGATTGGTTATCCTCCCTCTGTGATAGACCATTAGACATACAATTTGAAGAGCATCTCTATTTAGATCAGCCGTTACTGAATAAACTACCCACCTCTTCACTTCCTCAAGCTCAGTGATGAACGAGGGAGGAAAAAAAGAGTAAGCAAAACAGATAGTTGTGGAGGCTGAAAAGGATATGCACTGAATGTTCCCTTTGCTGAGGTTTGTGTCTTATCTTTACAGAGGAGTGGGAAATCAAGAGAATACAGTCTGGACTGAAGGACGGATACTTCCTGTTTCTGTTGGAGTGACCTGCTGGTCCTAGGAGGAGCGAGAGACCTACTGAAGACAGGAGAGTGAGTGAGAATGAAAGCAGTAACAATGAAAAGACAGAAGGGATTGTGTTAGAAGTTAAATTTGTATGAGCTTTACAAGACCTTTACAGCTAAGTCTGGCCTAGTGAGAAGCACAGGGCAGTTTGTGTCCGTTGAGTCAGATACGGTACAGTTTTAACTGTGATGTTTATGGTGGTTTTGCTTGACGTTTAGCATTACAGGTATAGTTGCTTTTTAGTCATTTTCCAAGTCTTGTGGACGGTGAAATGCATCTGCTGCTCATTTGGAGCCATTTACAGTATATATTAATAATTTGTAGGGCAACCACAAGGTAATGACCAATATATTTCCAACATAGACATATCTAAGTTAATATTTTACATTCAATTGTTTCTAGGTGTAAGATTTTAAGCATGTTATGATACTGTGTCTTTATCCGTTTTAAAATATATGCAGTTTCACATGCCAACCAAAAGAGGGCAACATGATTTCAGAATTTTTCCACTTAATAGGACAACATGGTGGCTAAAGGGTTAAACGGGTATGTAACAATAATTTACATTTGCATTTGGAATGGATTTTCTACTTTGTCAGTCGGCAGTTCAAAGCAGTTCAACACTTTTGGCGACAAAGAGGGTGTTGTCACATTTCTGAGATGTTACGGCTTTAATAAAGTTCCTTACCCATCAGTATGTCATCATGAAAGGACCTCACTGTCGTGATGTCAGAAGAAACAAAAGAGAAATTACATTTAACCTCATTGCTGGAACAATCTGCTGTCAGGAGATGGCCAGAGATTATGAGCTTCATTATATTAAGGCTGTTCCACTGCTGTAGAAATGTGATGAGTTTTTTATTTAGTCAGCTTAACAGAAATGTAGATTTAGCACTTCTGGTGCTATTACTGGTGGTATTTTTTGCTGGTGAAACACTGGTGATATTACATCCCTTATTCTAAATGATCACTCCTAAGATTTCCAATATTTCTGCACATGTGCTTTAAATCAGTCAAAAGAGATTTACTGCAGAATTATGGCCATTTTTTTTCCTGATGCCTCCCAATATGCTCTCTGTGTATTTCACTAGAATTTCTATAGTGGTCTATAGATTGCAAAATATGAATGTGTGTATGTATCATTAAAATTAATTTAAAGTAAATTTATATACAGACATATGAATGAATGTGTGCTTGTAAGGGAGGGTGTGTTTTGGATGCATCTATGGTGTGAAAGTGTGTGCATGTTCATTCATAAAACTGACAGTCTGGTTGAACAGACTGCTGTGTTTGTTAGATGGACACTACAGGAAGGGGTAGAGAGGTCAGACGCATTTCAGTCTCTGACCAGCAGAGGGAGACACTCTAGATCTGGCAGCTAAGAGGGTGTTTTTGGGGTACAGGAAGCCATTATTTAATTTTGGCCCATATTAGAGTGTCTAAAAAGGATAGAATTGGGTCTCAATTTTGAGTATTTAATTTTTGTTGTATTAGAATGGAATGCTAATACATTTTGGATGGTTGATGTTAAAAAGTTAGTTTCCATGTCTTTGTTTTAACGGCTTTGTTGTATTTGAGCTATTTTAGTATTATTATGTGTAATCACAGATCAGAGTTGTATTTTTTTAGTAATGGCAATTTAAAAATTTTTGGTTGCAAAATTTACCTTTTACAGAATTGCATTTTAGATTTGTGTCTGTGTGTGAAGATTATTTTAATTTTAATAGTTTGGCTGTAATTTGAGCATCTCTGCTTTCCGTTTCTAATCACTCCTGTCAGTATTATTTTCATAACAGTTATGCACTTGTAGAACAATTCAATTAGGCTGGACATGCGGAACAATTAGGTCTCCCTGTTATGGAATTTAATGGTAAATTACTTGCATATTTCTCAGTCATTTGCAAGCATTCAGGGCCCATTTCATCTCTGCATATGACTGGAGATAAAGCACACAGCTGTTTCTCAATATAAACTTTTTCTTCAACTGATATCAGTGGTTCGATATTAAGAAAATAAAGGTCAAACACGGCTCTTTTAAGCTTTAAAGATTAAGGCGACCAGTTTAAGACTCATTTGAAATTACAGTCCATGTGCCGTTCTCAAGATTGTTTTGATGATAAAATTACAGTTGTATCAATACCTTTCCGTGTGCAGTGAGGCTTGCGAGATTCTGATCTCTAGCAGAAGGTCACCTTACACAGGTGTGTACAAACACACTGCCTGAACACTCATTCATTTGTGCAGCCTTGCGTTACCCAATTATAAACTTCTGTTTCTTCTTCATCTGTAAGTAGAATTAGAGTATGTTAGAGTATGAATCTTTGGTGCAGCAATTTGCTGATGTCTGCATTTTGTGTTTTAAAAGCAACAACAAAGAAATGCTTGTTTGTTACTCTGCATTTCACTAATTGAGCGCTGCATGCTTTTGACTTGCATGCAAAATGTTGTTTTGTGGTAAGTATTCTCAAGCGAGTATGTGTAAACACATACAGGTTTTGTTAGTATCATACAAAATTAGTAGTGTTTACTCGAAACTAGATTATTTATCTTTATAGTTGTATAGCACTTGTTAATTCAGAAAGGGCTGAGTGTTTATTAGCACATTCACACAGAACAATTGGTGAGCTTTGTTTTGTAAATCCTCTACAATTATTGTCATTTTGTTTGTCCCTTTTCCAAATAAAAACATTTATCAGCACAAGCCTTTTTGCACTGGCACAGATGTGTGTCGTTTTCCCAGCCTGCCCGTGTAGGTGTAACCGACATGACACCTTCTTCTCAGTGCAGATCCAGGGATGTGTGTAAACGGTGCTGGCAGAACACTCTGCTTAATTTTAGCCATAGTGGATGTAAGGGGTGAAATGATACTTTAAAGAGGATGGAGACAGAGAGAGAGAGAGAGAGAGAAAGAGAGAGGAAGAGAAAAGGAGAGGGAGAGCCAGTGAGGAAAACAAACTTGAAGGTGATTAGTTGTTCTGGAGAATCTTGGCTGGGGAGGCAGGAACACTAATCCTTGCTTTGGTTGGAACCATTTTGCGCAATAGGTCCCTGATTCCACCCCCTCTCAATTTTAAGACCCGTGTCGAGCTCCTCTCCTGCGCCTCGCTGCTCTCATTTCCTATGCCTTCTGGCAAAGGCTGCTATTTATAAGAAATCATTTTTCTTCTTGCTTTTATTTAATTCTTTCTTACTTGTTTGATTTTCTACCCTGCTTAGGAAGGTGGCTAGATGAGTGGCAGGGATCCAGAGGGTTGCTACTCGCATCCTGATACCCAGAATCCTTTGCACTTTTGTGGAATAGCTGCCTCTCTGGCTATATGCATAGGCTCTTGTAATCTTATAGTAATCTATATATCCTGGAGCGCAAGTTCTCACTGTATGCCTTTGTAGGAAGCACCTACTTGTTTTGTTGGTGCCATAGGCTTCTTAAAAGTACATTGTGTGGTTGCAAGCATTCTAACAAGCTCTCTGATCGTTGTAATATTGTGTGTTTTTATTGATAGGTATATCCTCATCAAAGTAATGCTTTAGGGTCTTTTGGTAGGAATTTGCTTTGAATCTTATTGTAGGTCTCAAAATCGTTTTTTTTGTGGCACAGAAAAACTGACTGATTCGAATGTAAATGTCCTGACAAGAAGTAATTTGTATCTAAAAGTGAACAACATGTGTTTTAGTAACATACAACTGTTAATGGTTTATTTATGGTGTTTTAATATAAATCAACATGACTTGACATGTCTGGTCAGTGTGAACTGTCAGTGTATGCCAAGAAATTTCATATTTTCGTTTCACTGAAATGCATGAACAGTATGACAGAGCAACGTGAGGCTGAGTAAATATTGACATGTTAATTTTTGGGGAGCCATTTCTTTAATTCCCTTCTGAGTCTGAGTGCACTTGTTGCCGCCGTATTTCTGCATCACAGCACGTCAGCGGAAGAATACGTTTTAGGTGTTGATAAATCTGCTTGGAAAGTTTGTGTCTCACATAAAATATCACCTGGAAGTTGCTGGAGACGAAGGAAAGAGCTCCAGATCATGAACTCTGCAGGAAGATAAAGCTTTCATTGCAGCTGTCACTGCAGCGCTCGAACCCTGACATGCAAGTTCACTTGCAGGGTGGTGAAATAGCTTATGCATGAGGAAGATATTGAAACCTATGAAATACCGAATTAGCTGCTGCAGAAATATTTTTCTGCTTTTAGTTTTTTTTTCTCCTCACCTAAGCAGTCGGTTAAATTAATTTCCCTGACCTTCGAGTTTCCAGAGCAGCAGGGTTCAAATTCCACATTTTCTTTTTGTGGCATTTCGTTTTACTATGAAATATATTAAACAGGATAATGAGGGCTCAGGGAGTCTGCTTATTGGTTTTTCTTTCAAGGCTGGAAATAATAATTAAAACAGAACAAACTAGGACCTGGTCCTTGGAATAGTGGTTTTGGAAATAAATTGGTGTTTAAAGGGCTATTTCAGTAGTTCTGGTGGAATTAACCTGTGCCTGTTATACTGGGTAATATGTTAGTGGTAGAACTGGTACTCTAGCAGTTATGCAGTGTTCATCAAAACAGCCAGAATTTTTTAGAGTTTTAATTGAAAAATTAACACTTTAAAAGTTAGGTTGGATTTAAATAGTAATTATTTTCCTCCTTTTCATGCAACAATTGATTTTTGGATTAAACTTTTAAATATCAGTTTCCAAAAAATGCTAAACTTTTTTTTTTTCTTGTAGAATTAGTATTTCAGAGGTAGAAAAAGGAGAATTGACTATATGAACGTAGCCAGACCCCATCTATGAAACATTAACTGCCATTATGAGAAAAAAGAAAAGCTAGTCTCTATTAGCATTAATAATGTAATGAATTGAGTAAGAATGTGAGGAATTGTGACACGTCTGAGAGTCAGGCCATGAAGTCTCTATTTCAGCGTGTTTTGTGGAAACGCCGTTCTGCTGTCCTTGCCAGCCACGTCCAATCAATCGTCAAACGATGGGTGGCAGTGGCAGGAAAGAATTAATGAACGAAAAACTTTTTTAGACGTCGTGTCACCAGATGCCAGGAAACTTTGTCTGAAGCGTCTAATGCGTGCAGGGAGACCAGCGTCCGTTGAAGGATATTGATGTTGATTTTAATAAATGTACAGGCGATGACTCCTAAAATGCCGCTTCCACAATGCAGGTTGACAGTGTATTTGTACTAATAACTCCTAAGAGTCCAGATGAAATAGTTGGTGCTCCACTGAAGTCGTGAGTAATATGGCTGAAGTAATTAAATTCCATTAGGCCCCGGGATCACCTGCCAGTGGAGAGCGGGTGGCTGGCCGCAGTGAGCCGTCCAGAAACCAGAGACTAATGCTTTTTAAAGCAGTGCTCCCAATCTCAGCCAAAAATACGGTAAGGTAGGACATCTGCTCTCTGTGGATGGCTGGAGGTATTGATGCATTGGATCATTAGGGGGCAGGGTGGTTAGAGGACAGTGCCAGCGTTAAGCTTCGTTGTTGGTGTTGACACGTGAGATGCACCAGAAGAAATGCATTCGGTGGTGTAATCTCTGGGCGTTGCATGCAGCAGAAGTCTGGCTGCAGGTTGTAGCATCACAGGTCTCTGTGGGAGCAGCTTTGCTCTGTTTGTAGTGTTGGGCTGCTGTTGTTTTTTCTTCTGTAGATGTTTTTGTTCTTTAAGCTCCGCCCCCTCACCCCTGCTGTTTTGTAGAAGAGTCCTGGAGAGAAGCCCGTGCCCTTTGCAAATGGCTACAGTAATGACCCACCTGGGAGCAACGGGTCGCCATGGATGTGGATGTGTCCAGGTGCCACGACATAACCATTTCATTAAATATTAAAGCTACTGCTTTCAGTTACAGAAGCGGAGGGAAAAATTGGCCATGTTCCTAAAGTGACTACAGGCATGTGAGATGAGAAGACATCTCACTCTATGTCTGTCCCTCTGTTTCTCCCTTACATTTTTTTTTTCATTTTTTCTGTCTCCTCTCTCTAATCACTTTCTGGTTTTACTTGACCTTTCTTCTGCTAATTAGTTGCCTTCTTGAAATGCATTATGGGTAATCCATCTTGGGCGATCCAGCTTCCCCCTTCTCGCTCTGGTAATCACTCTAAATGTATGAATGATTTATTTAGTGGAGCCATTTCTCACAATCTTAAAATACACAAACCGTAAAATACAACCCAATTATTACCTCACACCTGCAGACTGGACCTAGCTGCTCCTGTGTTGTGTAATTGTGATATTGAAGAAGAGCTTATCCAAAAATGTGCCCAAGCAAAAGTTGACAGGAACTTGCACCTGTCTCAGGAATGCAATTGGACGGATGAGCGCAGTAATGTAGCATCTTGAGATGTGCAAACACGTGCCCATGTTGTGTGAAATGCTAGGTGTGCAGCGGTCTGAACGCAGCTAGTTTCCCAGGGGTTCAGGAAGGAGCCGCAACGTCCTTGCTACATACGTAGTAAAAATAACAGTTATTCAGCACTCCTTCATTTTACTGTCCTTTTTTTCCTCTGTGTTTCCAAAACGAAATGAGCACTTTTATAAATCTGCATCTTGTGTGTGGTTATCCTGCAGGGAAACTCACACACATTTGTAAACCAAAAACAGTTTCTTGTCATGTGATGTTTCACACTCGTTATAAAATGAGAGGTTGTGTGTTGTACGTGAACGAATTGTGTGCTTGATGCGTGTACCCTGTGGAAGCGGATACAGCAGATGTGTGGAGCCGGCCCCCCGGCTGCTGCCAGCTCCTGGGATCCTGTGTTGACAACTGCCTTCAGGTGCACAACTCTCCCCATTACACACATAAGGGAGTGAGTCCCTCACACAGAATCAGAGCCAGGAAACACTGTATAAGCCTATGTAAGAGTATTTTAACAGACCAGGAGAGAATGATGAATTAGGGAAAGTTGTAAGAAAAATATTGTGCATAAAAGATCTCAGATGTTTTTTGTCATGTTAAAGTTACGTTGTATTAAGTTAGTTTAACCAGCTTGTGTAACATTTAATGTTTGTGATGAAAAAATATGTTTACAGTAACTTAACAAGGATCATGACAAAGAATTAAAACGTTATTGATAAAGGATATGAAGTTGATCTTTGTATGTTGGGGAAAAAATGTGTGTGTCCTTTTAAACACTGTTTGACGTCTTGGCATATTTATATACTCAAAATGACAGATCAGTCCATGTCGTATATATTTAGCATTTTTGTTTTACAATTTCTTGATGAGCCAGTTTAAATTGTTGCTGAATCTGACTGAATGGACGACCCAAACCATTATCTCCCTGAGAATTATATGTGTGGGTCTCCATATAAATATGCTTCAATTAAATCTGATGTAAAAAGAAAGGACAATTTATTGCTCTGAGGATTTATTCAATTTAACTGCGTAATTGCTTGTAATTCACTTGCTCATTATAATACTATTTGGTGCATTTAACAGCAGCTGTTATAGAGTTAATGACGAGCTATAGGGAGGATATACACTGTCCCAAAAGACTCTGTTCAAGGTGTAATTCCATACTCAGTGTTCATAAAGATTTAAAGAGAAAGCACAGTATAAAACAATAAATATTATTGATTTTACTTTCGCTTATAGAGTGACGTACAGCAGGTTTGTGGGATTCAGCATGTGTGTCATTGATGATGTAATGTAGCGGTGTGTGGGAATTGTGGTTGTGTATGCCTGCGTTCTCACTAGTGTGTGTTTGAGTTCACCTACGTGTGTGTCAGTCACAGTTCAGAGGGTGTTCTGGGTGTGTGAACTGACTGTGAAGATGCCTTTGAGCAGCGACTGTTTTTGGCTGATTGTTTACCTCTCTCTCTCTCTCTCTCTCGCTCTCTCTATGTCTCTCTCTATGTCTCTCTCTTAGCTGTAAGTCTAAAATTTTAATTATGCTGCCTGACAGGCTCGGTGCATGATGCACGGCCCTGCATCCATCACAGCGCGAGGGCCGGTGGCAGCGTTGCCTCGTTCCCCAACGTCGGAGCAAGGGCTGAGCAGCAGGTGCCATATTACTGTGTACAGAAAAGCAATTAGAAAGCATATTGGATGAATGAGGAGTGCATTAATATTAGCGAGTACATTTGTCAGTGCGCTTGATGCGAGTTTTTTTCTTTTCTTTATGCAACATTAGGATTGTGGCGCTCATAAATTCTCTGCTTAAATTGCCATCTGTTTCCCTGTCAGGGTACTGTGAGAATCCAAGAAGAGGGATAGGAAAGTTTCTCCCTTTTTTCTCTGTGTTTAGTAAATGTGGTTACGGACATGTTAACTCTCATGTGTAACTCGTCTTTCACTTTTTGATTTTTTTCATTTTCTTAGACCTAAGCTTATTTTCTGTTGGACTTGGAGTTGGTGGGTTGAATAAGCCCTGTATAATTACACTGGGCTTGTTTCTTAAAGGGATATTTACATAAGACACATTCTTCATGTTCAAAAGCAGTGGAGTGAAACAGAATAGAGAGTTTTTGAGACATGTAAAGTTGACACCTGAATTTAACAAGCAGTAAACTTGCATTGCTGTGATAGATTTTTTCTTTCTGTTTCTTTCTCAGCTTCTTTCTGTCTGTCTGTTTCTTTCTTTTCCTTGTCTCTCCCTTTCTTTTCCTCTCTTTCTCCCTCTCATTGTCTTCAGTCTGCAGAGGAAGAGCCGCTCATCACTCGCTCTCTTTGGCATGATGGCCACATTCTCAGGGCTATCATCTCAATAACACGGATGGCTTAATGATGGCACGTCCAAGTGCTGTCACAGAGAGATTACTGTCAGTGCGTCCTATGCCCGCAGGGGATGTGGGGGTGTGCTCAGCTCCATTTGGAGGTGGGGTAGCATAGAACCACATAATAATTAGCCAGCTTGCACTGTGCATGAAGCAGTCTGAACAGCCACTAGACAACACAGTCTCATGGCAATTCATAAGTATTTTTCATTTTAGCTTTTAATAGCTATTTCAGACCAATTTGTATGATCTCATTTATATGTTGTTAAATGACCTGCTTAAAGCATTTTCCTATTTGAGAGTTTGTTGCCAGAGTTGTCAGCCAGCTAAAATGACTTGTCAGTAGCATAATCTGTATTACAGACATTGGCACCTAAATTAAAGATCAGATGATTTTTGGAAACTAAGAGAAAGTTTAGCCATTACGTGGCAGAATTTTCCAGCAAATACTTTAATGTGGGTCGATTTTAAAAGACCTCCCTGCAGCGTCTCTTAAAAAAAGACAATATTGGCACGTTTTCTGCCTGGTGTTCTGCCTGAATTAGCGTGCATGTGTTTTTCCCAACTTATTTCTTCTTTTCTGTGGTTTAATTTTATTGGGTTGTGGAGACTGATTTAAACAACCTTGAGAGAACATTAGCCAACATTTTAAGAACATTCCAAGCAGGCTTGGTTCCATCTGGACTGCAAATCAGTTTTCGAATTGAAATTGAATTACGACATTTTATTTACACAACATTTAAAACATCTTCAAACTGCAAAAGTGACACAACAACTGTATCTAAAGCAAGATTTTAAGCACAACAAGGTGTGTTTACTCAGATCTTTTAAAATCACATGGGGGTGGCAAAAAAAAACAAGAGTCAAAGGAAAACTTTATTAGCTTATTGCATATCCTGGTTGTTAATTCTTTGTAACAGACAACAGAAAACAAGACTTGCTGATTCTCATGACATTTAACACTGAAATGTTACACGTGTGTGAGTTTGGAATTGCATGTGCCTAAGGTACGTTCTCTGTCTTTGGCATAAATCACATTGGTAACAAGACCAAGTTTTTCTCTCTGTAGTGCAGCTGAATCTGTCAACAGGTCTGTGCATGATCCAGTGCTGCTACACTGTCTAACACCCGTCTCATTGTTATTCATGGCCTATAACGTGGCTTGTTTTTTCCCTCACAGCTCCATTTATGAATTGCTCTGTAACCTCTTTTAAGAGTGCCGTCTAATTGATCTAATTCAGTGCTAAAGGATGTTCTCTGTTATTACAGATGATCATGGAGGCAAACTTGGTAAATGCATTTATAATCCGCTCTCCTTGCCTGTTGCCGTGGCACGCCTGAACACGCCGAGGGGTAATCGCACGGTCCATAGGGGGCATGTAAAGCCATTATTAATATTAAGGAAAATTGTTCAGCCCACAGTCACTCACCTAGTTTAAACGAATGCTGGTAGGCGGGATGCATGAAAAACAGCAACTCCAAAAGTATTATATGATGGTAACACACAAACCCACTCCTGCTGAGTCTGCTGGCAGACATGCAGTGTTCAGCACCTGATTTCTTCCTATTTTGTGCCTGACATGCTATCACAAACCTACACTTACTCATAAGGCCTGTGTTGTGCATCACGGTGGTACTGTGGGACTCGGTTGCACCATGAAACCAGCATCTCCTATCAAATCTCTCAGGAGAAAATTCTGCCAGCCTGGTGAAGGTTGTTTGATATTTTCTCGACTTCCTACTTTCTCCATCCTTCGCCTCTTAATTTGCAGTATGATGACAATAACATGCGTGACGGCCTTAGCGAGACCTTTCAAAATGCTGCCGGCCGCCCACTCCCCTGCCAAGGTCGCCAGTAAATGGCATCTCACTCTTCTGCTAGTGGCTTTTTCTTTGCGCAGACTCGGTGGCTGGCCCTGGAAGATGTAATTTTCTTCAGATGCACCTCTCTGACTAGTTTGTCTATTTCCGCTGAGCCCTTTTCCAATATGAGACAGAGACTATAGGCTGCGGCGACTTGTGCAGATCACCCAAGAGGAACAATTTACCAGCTGTATGCATGAGTAAGCAGGAATTTCTCCATCCATTTAGAATGACCAGACTGCTCCCTGACAAGCAGATGAGAGAAAGATATAGAATTCTTGCACCTAACAGGAGCCTATGAGCGAACCGCCTTCAGATGGCTTTGCTTGAGTCTGATCTTTCTCTCTGGCCAAATATGGTTTCCATTATCAGTGCAGGTGAAACTGATTCAAATACTGTGGGTTTTATTGGTTATATTAAAAGTGTATTGCTTTTGTCTTGCTGTTGCATTCCAATACTACAACAACTATAATTACAACAAACAGTTCAAAGAATTAAAGTTACATACGTTGTACAAATTAATATACAGTCATATGTTACACTTGGATTATTGTGTTGGTTGGATGTGTCAGGGAAGATCTGAGAGCAGAAAGGTGCATTTTAAAGAAAGTGGATGTTGTTATTTTGAAGTTTTTCTATAAGATTGAGAGGGTTTGTTATTGTGCTGTGAGTTTTCAGTTAGGAGGTCAGTTTGCCCTGTGATTAAACCAGACAGCTCAGAGTAAAGCAGCAGACTGAAGCCAGTTTTGGCAGGTTACACTTCTCTAAACAGCACATGAAATCTTGAGTGGTCCCACATCTTGTTTAAAAGTGTGTGTAAATCCTCCCTGTTCTGCTTTAAAAATCAGGTCTGGTGAAATCTGCTTCAATGAGATGTTTAATGATACAGGCATCGCAGCCAGCATTACTGCTGCTTACACAAAACTCTTGCCAGTGAAGAAAAAGAAGGCAAGACCTTATTTGAAACAAATAATTATTGCTTTTTGCTATTATTTTGCTAGTACACTTTTATATGTATTTTTTTCTGTTTTTTATGAACTTTTAAGTGAATGTTCTCAGAAATCTAGCTGTAAAATAAGT
This sequence comes from Yasuhikotakia modesta, assembly GCA_036877545.1. Lineage (NCBI taxonomy): Eukaryota > Metazoa > Chordata > Actinopteri > Cypriniformes > Botiidae > Yasuhikotakia > Yasuhikotakia modesta. The sequence goes on along the minus strand of JBAJNP010004422.1, from coordinate 16,803 downwards.
TCTTGCTGAAACGATACTTATTAAAACATACAATCAGAAAAAATCCTAAAATTTTTAACATTGTTGTTACTTAATGGAAATTTTAAGGAAACCTTACAATTTAAAGTTGTTTGCTGGGGTGTTTGTACTAATTAGTGAATTGTACTAATTACAGTTTATAGTCATATTAAGTTCTCACCTGTATAAACTAGTTTAAACAAGTGCATTTTGAGTTTCCACCACACAAGAGTGTGCTTTTTGTACCCCTCTTTGGAAATATGGTAATCCATGTTGTTGCTGTCAAGTAATTACTGTGGTCAGAGAGTAAATGTGGCATTTTAGTAAATGGTTTGTGTCCGGCTTGGTGCCCGGTTCGAGTCTGCTGAGACATGCTGAAACAGATTGAGGGGGCCAGGTAGCCCGTGATATCCTGTTAAAAACGCTCAGCATTTCCAAAAGGCCCTGCGGACATCAAACCCTGCCAAGCTGTTCCCACGGCCCTCTGCTGCCTGCCTGTCTGTCAACTTATGCCAGGCCAGTGGTAGCCAAGTCCAACACAAATATGTGGGTGATGGTAAGAGAGAGACCTACAGTACATTAGCTTACCCGCAGCCTGTTGTGTGGAGTCAGGTCAGACCTAAGGTGGGGCCTGGGAGATGGAGGGTGGACTGGACCTGGCTTGGCCGGTCTCTAAATAGCCCCAGGCCCATGAGAAGAGAATAGCCAGTGAGGTGGGCTGAACTGTGTTTACTTAGGACTTTGTGGGTTTTGGAATGGAGAAAGAGAGTAAGTAAGAGAGCGAGTAAGACTTGGTCCTTGACTGTGTTGGGTAGTGAAACCTCCCCAGGCTGGGATTGTGGTGGAGGGCAGCTGGGCTGCAGCAAGCAAGAGTACAAGAGAAAGAAGGCATTGCACACATGTGGCATTAACATCAGCTCTCTCTCCAACTCCAGCTCCTCCTCTCTCCCCTATCTCTCCTGAGAGGTCCTTCTCTGTTCTCCTGAACTCCCTTGACCTTGTGGTTTGAATCCCTTGCCACCCACACTGGCATGCTGCTCTCCTTTGATATGATTCCAGGCCCAGGAGTGGAACAGAAATGGCTGGAGTTTGGCTCACTGCTGCCCATGTGACTGAGGTGCAACGCAGTGCTCAGGTGTGTGGAACATACCTGCCTGTCTCCATACCAGCCAAAATCTCCCCCCTCTTTATTGGCTTCCCATTTTGAGTATTCTATACACACTGACACACACACACATACACTGCACAAACACACACTGACACACAAACACACACACACTGACACACACACACCAGTCATACACATGTACTCACACATATACACACACACACACACAATGGCTGTACAATAAAAACTGCAGAAACAAAAGGTAATATTTAACAAAAACTCACCTAAACTCTACCAAGATTAAGAGTCTCATAGAAGAAACTTATTAAATAACAGACAGCTAATTACTTTGTCTTCCTATTGTCCAGCCGCCATACATGTTATTGAGCGTTTTACACATCTTAGAGTAATGAGGAAGACAAGTCTGGCACCTGCACTGTGTAATTAAACATATAAATTCTCCCCTTGCAGAATTATTTGTGGTCGCAGGCTGATTTATATGGCTCAGTAAATTGCAACATTGAGCTTATTTTCTTTGCCTGAAATGGCTTAAAAAGGAACATCATCCATCAGGCACCTTTGCCAGAATAAGCTTTGCAGAAAGTTGACTATATATAAATATATATATGAAATACGGTTGAAATATGTTATTGCTTGCCTTACTCCTAGCGTAGTTAAATCTACCAGGCATTTTTCCGTGGGGAAAGCAGGTAAATGTGTATTTCTGGCACACAAATTAGTTTTATGTATGGATAATTGGATTGATGGTGTTATCATTTTTCCTGTGAGTATTTGCATAACTTTGGAAGCTGTGTGTTTGTTTCATGGTTGCTGTTGTAAGGAGACATAGAGACAAAACCTGTTTAAAAAGCACAGATGTCATAATAAATCCTGTTTAGGAAAAGACACCATACTGCAAAGTATCATCACCTATAACCTATATATTTAATGTAAAAGCGTTGTTATGGCTATTCTGTAGAATGTTTTGAAAGTATATGCTAATGTTTTCTCTATGACACAGTGCAGGTGATGTATAACCATTATGTTTACAACAAACATGACAGTTTGTTGTAGCACAACCCAAGGAGGTCTAAAATACACAAAGAAAACTATTTTCGTTCATCTCTGACAATTGCTTGGCTGGTGCAGGACTCAAGTTAGTATGATTCTTAGAACAAGTAATAAAATACTAACACTGACTAGTTATATTGACTAACACTGAATAGTTATATTTGCAATTAACATATTTAGAGTATGGCACAAATTTTGAATAGATGTCAGTGGAGAAAAATGCTTGGAACCCTTTTTGGCTAGTTGCAGCACTGGTCATGCTAACCTGCCAAATAATTCATGACCCACTGGCAAATGTTTCACTTCTGAGATTAGTAGTTGCACTAAGTTTAATATGAGTCTGTTTAAGCATTTAGCACTGACTTCATCTGGGAAAGAATGCGTGTCGACTAAAGCAGTTTTTATTGCTAAGTTGCAAAGTATAAGTTAATCAAAGTTGATTATAAGTTAATAAAATCTAAATTATATGGATAAGTCGTGCGGTGTGGAGAACCTTAACCTTGGCAATTGCGTGTGTTCTGTAGAGCAAATGAGCAAATCGGCCCCTGTAGTCCATATAACACGTTTAATAAAGACCAGAGACTTACAGTCTCCAGCCTACTGGGGTCTTTCAATAACTATGTTCGTATTTAGTTTTAATTGTATTTCTCCTTGCTCTTTGAAAACAAAGATTTATTTTGAGTTTCTCCAGCAATTTTAGTTCCGTGAAGTTTTGCACATATTTGATCTAGAGGTTTAATAAGTAGTAAACGATGAAGATTGCATTCAGAGGCGGTAATCTCCAGTAACTGAAGGGTGGGGTAATGTAGAAATGATGATTTTTCTATTTTGTCTCTGCATATTTTTAGACTTATTATTGTGTCAGTGGTACTGCGAAGGAGTGTTCGCAGTACCACTGCGAGTACCACTTTTGGGTGGTACTGAGGAGTGTTCGCAGTACCACCCAAAAAAGGGGAAGAAGAATGCAAGAAAAAAAGAACAACCCCCCCCAAAATAAACTAACCATCTCAGATGAACTGTCAGTCTACCAATATGGTGTCCTCTTTCATCTCCTAGACCATATGTGTGGGTTCAAAATTAACACTTGCAGAGCGCCAAACGCAAGTAATATTTGGCGTTGGTAATTAAACAAAATTGAGTTACTTGCCATTCGGCTATTTATTAGTCGATGGTTTAAAGCAATAACTCTGTTAGACGTCTTGTAGTTATGATGTCTTGTGAGTTAATTAAATCAGACTTTAGATGTACTAAAGGACTGTCTGATAATGATAGACATGCTTGTTTTTACATACAGAGTTAAACTATCCCAGCTTCATTAACAGAATAACGATGGGCTGAGTTTGAGCACTGCTTTATTACCCATGCAGAGAAACTTACATCAGACCCTGATAGAACAGACAGGCAACCGAAGCCTATCAGGGTTTAGAAATATTTTAAGATTTAAGGGGTTAGAAATATTATAATATTTTGAATATATCTAGATTTTCCTGAGAATTATATAGAATTACAGTATTTAAATAATACCTTTATCAAGAAGGACAAGAGGATTTTGAATACAAAGCTGTGCAGGCCAGTTTAATGGCTAATATTTTGGGGGGGAGAGGGGTTTATGTTTGTGTTTGCATGTGTGCAACAGTTTCCCAGGCAGACTCGTACTTCCATTTAATTAAGATATTTGCATGTTCTGTGTTTATTGTATGAATTGCACAGTTAAACTTTGATGTTTGTGATGTAATGAAGATCATCTTTGTGACCCGAGACAAAATATTGTAAATCAGTCTCTCTCTCTCTCTCTCTCTCTCTCTTTCTCTCTGTCTCTATCTCTGTTTCTATCTCTGTTTCTCTCTCTTCTGAATGACTACTTTTTCTCTTTTTTCTTCTAGATTTATTCATTTTCATTTTTGTTATTTTGGCATTTTGTGGGGTCTTGCTGCTTTTATTACATTCCTGACACTTTTGTTAATAAATCATTGCAGAGTTAATGAAAATTGCATTCAGGCATATCCAAAATGATTGTGTCCTTTGTCATGCTAATAAATTGAAAGCTGTTGGTCCAATGGGTGAGTGCCTGCCCATTACTGAGAAGTTTCTGATGGGTGCCTGTTGAACCTCTCATTTTCTCCTCTTTCTCTCGCTCGGTTTATTTTTTCAGTCTTTAACTTTGGGTTTATCAACACAAAACTAATAGGTTTCAGTCATTTTCTGTGCTTTAGTTTGCATGGTGAGCCGTAAAGAAGAAAACGTATACAGTCTTACAAAGCAATCTGCCTGAACTAAATGAATAACTAAACACAATAATAATGCACGTTTCTTTCTGTTTATTTCACATGCCAGACTTTTGCCCTGTTACCTCGACTCACTTAGCATTTAATATTCTGTAGCATTAAAGAAATTCTGTTATTGAAATGTCTTTTATATAACTGTGTAGAGTTATACATTTCTAACATTTCATTTTGATAAACAGTTTCTTGTATCTTGCCTTTTCTGTCCCTTTAAGCTCTGTTGGTTGTGGGTTGTCTTATCGTCCGTCGCGCACCGCAGATACTGTGTCAGTGAATGAGGTGAGGGCTGTGTGGACGATTTACAAATCTAAATGCAGAAAGAAATGGAATATTTGATAGCCTTCCATAATGGCCCTAAAATCTGTGTTATTATCTACTATCGGATGTGGCTTTTAAAAGCATTGGGAGTTTTACATGAATTTCAGCTAAGAGCGTTTTTTGAGAGCTGAATGCATTTAGTGGGTCAGTTTGCTGGGCCTTTTGTAGCTTGTCTCTCTCTGTAGCTTGACTCTTTGCTTCTGTGACACCCGACATGCGAGAGCCACATGCGAGTTACAACCGTTTACACCCTTTCATAATAGCAGATTCTATAGAAGTGGTGTGTGAGAGAGATGCTTGTGAAATAATGTAAACATTTTTGATATATTCAAATATGTGATACTTCTCACTAACTTCTTTAACACTGCACATGTGTCAGGTTTGGATTGCATGTATGTAGTGTGTGATAGACAGAAAAGTAAATGAGATCTCTATTGATGAGACCAGGATGGTATATTTTTAATGACTAATGATGCTAATCCACTCGTATTGTGTGCCTATAGCATCCCAGGGGAAGGCATGTCCTGATAAAAACGTGTACCTTGAATTCACTGTAAGTCGCTTTGGATAAAAGCGTCTGCCAAGTGACTAAATATAAATGGATAAAAGTGTATGCCAAATGTGTAAATGTCCACAGTTAGTTGTGTTTATTCTCGTGTTTAACTTGTCTCCTGATTTATGTATCATGGTTGTGTGGACACAGGTCTTTGTGTCTCCCCCATCATTGTGTTTCAGACTGCCCATCTGTGTTGAGAGGGCTGTGCTGAAATATCAGTCAGCTGCACCAGATTCGAATAGCAAGCTAATGTTTTATTTTAGAGGAGTGTGAAAGGGGGAGTAATTAAAGAGCCCTTCAGAGGGATAGACAGGCAGTCCTGTCTTCCTGGGCTGAGGGGACATCTGTTTGCCCGGGGGTCAGGCACTGAAGCGGTGGGGCGCTGGGCACGGAAGGGGGAGTCTGAGGGGCGACTGGGTAGAGGCCTGCTGGAGTCAGAATGGTGGCCATGCTGGAGTTTGTTTCCTCTTTACGCCATGCTGAAACATGAAACAGCAAGCCTGCTAACACACAGACATCAAATTAAACAACTATCCCAACTTCATTAACAGAATAATGATGGGCTCAGTCTGAGCACTGCTTTATTACCCATGCAAAAACGTTCACATCAAACTGTGATAGAACGACAGGCAATCGAAGCGCACCAGGATTTAGAAATTGTTTAAATCTGTTAACAGTCTATAAGTAAATCGAGAACAAAAAAGGCCAAAAAAAGATTTTCCCTTGATATGTTTTCTATGGTGCACCTTTGGTTACACACGGAGAGGCGATGCCAAGTATTTTCCTTGTTCAAGTGCCATGACTTGACCCGAGGGGTGTGTGGCGTACCCAAGTCGAGCGCTTCTTTGGTCTGCAGGGTGGCCCCTCCCACCATTCTCACCTCCATGCTGCAACCCTTCAGTCTAAAATAACTTTAAAGTGCAGCGTCTGGTGGGAACAAGGCTCCAAACTAAAGGCTAGTCCTATTAAAACCACCCTAATGCTAAGGAGGGGGATGAAAAGTGAACTGTGGGGCTGTATTGATGTGAAGAAAATGAGTAACTCTTGCTGTGGAAGAGGCTTGACTCCACTATCGATTTAGCAGGGAAAATGTAGAAATAGAGTCTGTAAATCTGGCGGTGCCTAACAGGTTAACAGCGACCAGCTTTTCATGTAAACGCATTCAGTGTGCCTGTGTTGATGTAGGGAAGATGAGATGTAAAGCAAATCCTTCTCTGCTTTGTGAATGATAGTGTTTTTATAGATCAATACGCAAACGCAATTATCTGTATTGTTATATTGTGATAAATGGTAATCGCGCTGGTATTTGTACTCGGGGAGAACATTTTTGATGGTTTTACCACAGCTGAGTATTGATGTATAGGCTTTATTTTTTATTACTGCTGGAAATGATTGTTACTGGTATTGCCACCTATATTGTGGCTGCGGTGTCTCTGGGACTAGGGGAAGGACATGTTTCATTATTTTTAAAGTCAGCAAGGCTTCATGCGCATAATATGTGGATCAGGGGGGTTAGAGTGCGCAACTCTTCATTTTCTTTGCTCTCCAGAGTGCATGTTGGATGCAGTGGCTACATTATCATAACGAAAAGAATGAGTGGGATTTGTTATGCACACTCCTGTCTCATGATACACAGTGTGGACATTAATGCTAGCTTCCTAGTGCATGTTAACATACCAGCCCAGCAATGCTGATGTTAACATGCATGTCTGCACTGTACATCGAACTCTGTCATGCTTTAAATGAATTTTTGTATGATCTGTCCATCAAATTGATCTGATGTATGCATTATAGATTTTTTTCATAACTTCCTATATTAAAATGTTTCCTGTATACCTGTTTTGCAGTGACACATATTCTTAGATATAATATTGAAACTAAACGTAAAATTGATTAAACTGGAATGACTATTAAGAGGCAAAATCTCACATTATAATACAAATTAATAATGTCCATCATTCGGCTCGTCAATCAGTTTGATAGATGTTTAATTGATTGGGCTTTGGCTGCAGGGCGATGGTCCGTGTTTCTATGCCAGTGAGCTCCATCCTCATGGTCTGTGTGCTACAGGATGAGTACGTGGAGCACAGATGGAGGAATGGAGGAGCTGGAGAGTGGTGTGGTGGGGTTAGATGAATGGACCTTCAGTCTGTTCAGAGAGAACGAGTGGGTGAAGGAGAAACCCGCGAGGTATGTGTTGATCGACAGGAAGTTGTGACACGCCACACAGACTATCATCTGAAGATCAGGTACTTCATGAGATGGGCTGGGGTGACTAGCGAGCTGTTGGCGCCTGTGTCAAAAAGTTAACTCAGCGGCGTAACAATTACTTTCACGTTGGAGTTCAGGGACGAAAACAGATCTTTCATATTGAGAAGGGAAGGGAGGATGGGGTGAGATATGTGGCTGTAATTAATGAGTAGCTGGAATGAGGGAGTCCCAGATGGGAAGGAAGAGTCGTCTGGCATGATCGTGCATCCGTGGCTGAGCTGTAAGATATACCTGGCCGCACGCTCCACTCTCTGAAGTGGCTAGTTAGCATACGCCGCTCTTGTTATTTGTGTACGCGGTATGAGAGTGGGTCCCATCGTCTGCCGCTCGCTAGAGACTTGTTTTGTAAGATTAATGAAGGTCACAGATATTCTCAAAAGTATTCTGATAATTAAGGCTTTGTTTATCAAAAACAAGTTATATTAAGAGCAAAAAAGATTCATGGTAATTATTCATAATCTTAACAATTCAAGTGTAGCCGCCTCATTTGTGCTTTTAATTCTTCTTGTTAATGTTTTGTATAAATCTGCATAATTACTAGAGATGCCTGTTGTAATTTTGACAGCTACGCAGCTCATGTGCACAAAAGTATGGCGAACGTTCCACGTGCTGCATGCTTATAAACGGACGGACGAATGGTGCCGGCGTAATGTTATTCAGAGGAGTTTAACTCTCCTTGTCGCCTCTGCACTCTGACTCTGGTAAAGAATAATTGTTTATATCAAGTATGCTAAATGAGCAATTTGGCCCACAGCGGGGGCACGGAGGCAGAATGACTGGTTTTATGACCGCAGTCATGCTGGCAAAACAAATGCAGACATGCTTCTATAAATCCGTGGCACAAATGGTCAGTCCCCCTCTGCTGCGTGCCCAAATGTGTCTGTGGAGAGCAAAGGCTAGCGGGCCTTCTAATCAAAGTCTAATTTCTGCTGTAATAATCATCATGTAAATGGATGTGAAATGTTAATGCAAATCTGGAGTTTACGTAATCTTGTAATGACCCCTTGTATTACACTGTCTGTGATGTTGCCTGTAATAGATTGTTAGTCACTAATCTGAAAAGGGGGGGGTTCAAGAACAGTGGCTTATGAAATTAAATTTAGAGTGTGGCTGGACCTATTAGCAGTCTGACATAAGTGATATTGTTTCTTTCGCTCCTGTACGTGCACAGAGACAGAGTAATGCTTTAGGATGGCTGATTGGTATTCATCCAACAAGAGAAATAATTCTCTCATCATCAGCTTAGACCTCAGTGATGCTTTTATCTGTTGCACGATGAGGGTTTGCAAGTCATTGACATTAGAATGCAACTTTTGTGCCAGGGCTGTCTCAACAGTAGAATACTGATAAATGATTGTGTGTGTCTCTGTGTGTGTGTCTCTGTGTGTGTGTCTCTCTGTGTGTCTCTCTGTGTGTCTCTCTGTGTGTGTCTCTGTGTGACTGTGTGTGTGTGTGTGTGTCTGTGTGTGTATTGCATTCTGCTCTTACATTTTAAAGCTGAATTTTGCCTTGTCTGCCCTGATATAATGATTACACTAGTAGTAAGTTTTAAAACACTTTATGATTCTTTATTCGTATGTTTTTCAACATAGATGGAATAATTGTAAACTTATCAGGACTTTAAAATAACGCAAATGTATCAGTCAACAGCTGCCTAAAGCCATAGAGGGAAAACTGCATTTCTAGATGTTTCCTCTGGGATACGCTCTTTACTTTACTTTAGTTGGTCTGTTTCCTGTTTCCTGTTTTTCATGGCGGACCAGCAAACATGTAAACACTGATCGTCTAATGTTCCTCCCTCCATGGACCCAACGTCCTTGACCCCTGTCGCCTGCCTGCCGCCGAGCTCGTGTGGCGGGTGCGCTGATGTGCGTAAGGCTCCTTCACGGCGCTGTGAGCTGATCCCAGATCAGCAGAGAACCAGGTTTTATGGGAGGGCCACGTGGCGTCAGGAGTTAAATGAAAGTTGTCTAATGAAGTAAACTTGAGAAGATGGAGAGAGGGGAGGCAAAGTGACAAAGAGAGGGCAAGAGGAAAAAACACTTTCTTTAATTATGTTTACCCAACAGGCCTTGCCTCCTAATTTAAATGGCATAAACATCTGGACTGCAGCAGTCATGGCAGTAGTCAAACAAATCTTGTGGAAAATAATGAAATTAGATCCCTGGTGCTGTGACAGGGGAAGGGCAGGATACATCAGCCCCATGTTAATAACATTTCCATGAATGACTGAATACAATTAAGAAATTGTCAGTTGTGGCTGCGAACTTTCGTAACTTGTAGATGTTTGCATCATTTGATTAGAGTGCCAATTTGGAATTGTTTATTAGCGTCTGTGTGGGGTTTTAATTGTGACCTTTTTATTGGTCATGATGAAAACAAACACAGATGCTCAGGGAGGGCCAGAAGAGGAGCAGGACTCATCCACCTGAAATCTTCTCCATTTATTAGTATTATTAGTATTTAGTATTATTATTGCATCCCTGCAATGTTGACCATGCAACATTATTAACCTCACACGTGCACAAATAAACTTTTGCATATACATTTCCATAACTCTTTTATGAGCTTCATTTAACTTAGCATTTTAGGCAATATGAGATAGCATTGTAACGTGTAAACCTACCTTGCTGCACGGGTTAATTTAACCCAGTATGTGTTCTGTCCAATATTTTCTCATCCCTGGATTGCATTGTTTTTACACAGCTTTTTTCAGAGTGTTTGCAGTTATTAGAGGTGTGCTGTGGTTATGTTTGGCTAGATGTTTTGTTTTTGACTGGAAATATAATCTTTAGCTTTCTCTGTCGTTTGTTTTATTTCATCTAAGTTAAGATTCAGAAGAGGTGCTATGCAAATTGAAATATGAACCTCCGCTTGTGTACTCTCGACTTCAGCATTTATCGTATCAGCCGGCACAAGGAAAGGAAGATTGTATTTGTTGAACTGATTTGTCAGTTTAGGAAGTAATAATGGATTTGGGCTGAGAGCTGTACAAACAAGCCCTTCAGCATGGAGAGAGATTGAGGAGGGGAGAGCCGGGCTGTTTTCTGTGCATTCTAATGCTCTTCACGTTATATGCGCTCTGAGAAGAGGGATAATCACAGATCTCTAAATAAAGATTTGCGAGCTTCCTTACTTAAAACATATGAACGCGAGAGGCGGAGTTAAACCTTCAGAGGAACTTATAAACTTGTATATCCTAATTATATTTTAGTGTGTTGATCACATAAGCAATAAAAATGTTTTAAGTGAGTTATCTTAAGTTATTACATCCTGTTTTAAATGTCTTGTTCTGTTGTTTCTGTGCCCAAATGCTCTTCTCATAGCCCTTGTCTGTTTTTAGATGTTGGCCGTCTCTAACGTATGCTATCGTTTGCCATACTGTCCCCATGTTTACTCATCTACACACAGTCTTGTCAACCTGCCATAAATCGTGAGCAGGTGGGACGTGGGTGAGTTTTTGTGGATGGTGCTGTAAGAAACATCCATAGTTAACTGACTTTAACTTCCCTGTCAATAAGAGTTATTAGCATGCGCTGTTCCTAAAACTTTAATCTGTAACTTCTTTGGTTTAAAATGAGCAAAAATCAGTTTTTAAGCAAGTACATGACAAATAAGTGTCATGTACAACATAATCTTCTTACCCTACTCTAATTCACATTGGCTATATAAAAGATTCTGGTCCATGTACTGAGTTGTCATTAGATAACAGTGTTTTATTAGCTTGTTCTTTCTTTAGAATTACCCTGCAATTCCATGTTTCAAACAGAGGTGGCAGTAGAGAGGCAAGAGTTACAGATTACTGCTTGATCTTCATATGAATCTCTGTCTTTCCTTGAGTTTCTGTCCTACTCTGTGCGCAGACACACTCACTGCAGATGTGGAGGTATGGAGGTATTTATCATTGATAGGCCCTGTACCACAAAAATGTCTTGAGTAGAGAGACAAGTTTAAAGCCAGATGTAATAGTTTCCATGTGTACTGCCAGATCTAGGGTTAAGCTGTCATCAGAACTGTCCCTCTCAATGATGCGTTTATCTTCCACCTGCTTTCTGTCTATTGTGTTTTTGTTCTGATTTAGAGTGTCTTTTGTGTCCAATTCATATTTCTTAGTTTATTTGTCCCAGGAAACCTCATTTTTACCAGTTATTTTGTTAGTCTTCTTTTGACCTCTCACCTCCTTACTGGTTTTACAACTCAATGAAGTCATTCAAACTTAATAGTTTTGCTTGCCATTGCTCTTTAGCATAGCATAAGTCCTGGAGGCCTGAGCAGTAGGCTTTAGAGCCTCACTGTCAGCCTGACTTTTACAAAGCCTGTACACAAATCATTGGCGATATAATATATATCCTGTATTTTTATACACACACAAAACAGCTATGTAGTTTTAGGGTGGTTGTTTTTATTGGAAATCTTGACAAATTTCGTCCTTATTCCTTTGTCAATAGATTCTTTGATATTTTTCTCCTGTCTGATGTAACTTAGTGTACATTCACTATGTTTAATAACAGCTTGAACAGCATGATAGAAATGTATGTACGTGTGTCTGCATTCGTGATAAGGTGCATCCTTGATCCATCCTTATTTAAGCGCACATTGGTCCTTGTTTGGTACTCTTATACTGAACAAAGCCATGATTACAGTCTGTAGGATACTTGTAAAGCCATTCACTGACTGAATCATTGATTTTAGTAGACAGAAAAAACACAGCACTACACACACTGAACTAAGACAAGCAAATATTAAATAAGATGTAACCTTTGTCTAATGCAGACAAGTGTGAAGTAGTTGCTTTACTGAAGAAGACTTGAAAAATAATAAATGTATTCAGATGCGTCCCATTTCTTTCGTAATGGCCTGCCCTCACATACTTTATAAATACTGTAAAGGCACATAGGAATGTATGCCTCCTGTTCTGAGTGCTTTGAGTGGGGCGCTTACTTTAAAGGTTTTAAGAAAGAATGGGGCAGATTTATTGCATGAGAAAGTGTTGAAGCGTGAAGAAGTGTGCTATAAAAATGCCAAATTGGAATCAGGATGCTACCTGACACACAGTGTCGAAATGAAAAGATGCCAGACACATTTTCAGAAAGGGCAGTTCTCCAAGGGGTTCCACCGGTGTAAATATCTGACTAGACATTTAAGTGAGTAAACATTTCACTAGCTGTTTAAGAATAATTATTTTTTGTTATTGAATTCATGATGAGAGGGACAACCAGAAAGCAGTTATTTATAGACATTTAGAAAGAAAGGAATGGAAGGAAGGATTTTAGAAGAAAGCAGGAGTGGCTCTGAGGATCTGTGAGTGTCATGAAAGCACTGACCTCTCGCAGGAAGGGTTCATGTCTCCCCACGCAGAGACAGATGGATAATGGCACAATGCTGAAATCATGCAGCACATATTATGGGCACTGTGATTGCCGACCTGATTACCTGCCATATGCTTGCTTGAAGGGTTGAGCTGAGAATGGGAGAGTATGCAAACCCTTTTAAAGCAACGTTTTTATAGCGTTCTCATTATACCAATGTGAAGACTGGCTCAAATGAAAGTGAGCGTTGCGGGGAAGGAGAATAATGAAGTCATAAAATTCAGGGTTCACGGTGCATGGGTTCCACACAGGCCTTGATGCTGCCCCACTGGCTGTGTGCATGTGTGCGCGCCTGTATAAACACTGTATACCAGAAAGAGCTTGTTTCTTATTGTACAGTACATACACATGAACAAATACAGTACAGATAAAAACAAGTTATATGGTAAGTGCTAAATAAAATCATAAGAAATATATAGAGTATTGTTTAGTATATAGTGTATTGTTCAAATAATATACTTTAAAAGATGAAATTACTGTTAAAAATATCTTACAGTAAAGGACATTTCTTCAAAAGTTTATCTTAAAAGCTGGCTCTTTAAATCTGAAAACTTGTTTAAGAACAGGAAGAAACAATGCCCTTACATCTCAACTGTTATATGTGTTTGTGTTGTATAATAGTTAGTATTTTTTATGGGCAATAGAGATTGCAGTGTATATCTGAATGCTATATATGAATGTGTTGAGTGTGTGTGTTTGAGTGCAAGTTATATGTTTGTGACTTACTGAACGCATGCAGGATTTCTCTTTGAAATCAGCAGCGGCCCCATTTAAATCCTTTATCTGTAAGGAACCGTCCACAGGCTTAAGAGGTTGAATGAATAATGGAACGTGTCCATGGCGGTACACAGACTCCTCTCCAATGCCACAGGTGGTGAAAGTATATGTGTGTATGTCATGGTTATGACTGAAGAGGAGAGGTCTAGAGGTTGACCGAGTGAATCAATCACCATGGTGATCCTGTCAGGAGAATGGTGGGCAACCTCCTGGACAACATTATGAAATGCGAGAGACACAAACACACACACACACACGCACATATAATGGAATGCTTTACACATTTCTAAGTAATTTAACACGATAAAGGTAAACACTATTTACTATTTTAAGTGACTTACATAATTTTTTACTTATTTTTAAATGTGTTTTAATCAACTTTCAAGTTTGATTTGGAGGTCATTGAATGCAATTATTAGCAAACACAACACATTTTGTTTGTACATTTTTTTTCCCCAAAATTTTAAGTTATAAAATTAACCTTTTTCTCAGTTTATTATAACATCTCTTCAGGTGTGATGTTGTGAACGTCTCAGTGCAAGAGCCCGTGAATACTCTTGCAACTAGTGTGGGAGAAACTTCAGTATCCAGATCCAATAATAGGTATTGACTTTTTTTTCTTCAGGAAATTAAACGTTTCCTGCATAATTGCTATTGGAGATTGTATCTTAAAGCTGATGCATCGGAGCTTAAACCCTGTTAAGCGGTGCTGATGCTGTTAAAGAGGGAGAGTAAGATGAGAGTCCAATGAGTCCAATTAATAACCATTTAAACACTGATACTTGTTTTTCTGCTTTTCTTGTTTTTATGTCTTCTCATTGCATTAAACAGTAGAGAGGACAAATGCAGGTACAGACACACAACATACCAAAACCACCAGCTAGCAATTATTAATAAGTAAGAGGCATTAGCTTAGATTGTAAACTATATGAACATTATATGTATTATGTAATGCATTTACTTTTTTAAGCTTAAAACCTGCAGTCAAAAGGCTAATGAAGAGTGACCAGTACATTTTTCAACATTTCTCTTTTCCTGCTTTAAGGATGGAAAAGTTAAATACAGATTTAACTTTGTGGCTAAATGATGTTTATTTTTGGGTGAAGTATCCCTTTAACTAGACAAACAAGTAGTTGGGACATCTTTGCCTGCATTGAGAGCCAGACACAGAGCTGTGTTATCTGTTCTCCACCTCTGTGTCTGATGGAAAATCTCTACCCGCTCACAGGATGGATATGGACTGACATCGGACAATCTGACAGATCTAAATCGTTATATCTCATTTGACATTAATATGGCATTTTTGGTGGGGCTGGCTAACAGTGACGTACAGTTCAGGGATTCATCACGCTGGCAGTAGGAAAATGGCATATTCATATGAGCGGGGAATTAGCTCTTTGGATGTGAAGGAAAAGCAGTGCTTTGACTGAGAAACAGACCCCGCCTTATCTTTTCCATCTATGTGCAATATGTCAGAGTGCTGGAGTCTGTTCTGATGACAGTTATCTTTGTAATTCTCTTTGACATTTGCTGATAAGAATCTTAACAAAGCTGCACTACCACAAGTCAGTTTGCGTGTTAACAGGACCGCTTACCTGTCGCCGCTATACAACATTTTATTAACATCAATATGCTTTTGCAGTGTGTGTGTGGTTTGTTTGTGCCCTTATTTAATGCATCAACCCTCTCATTACCTGCAATGCTTGTTTATATATTCCATGTCTGTATAATGTCGATGACACATACTTTTAATCTGTAAACAGCAAACACACAGAAGGTGTCTTGATAAATGACCGTGGGTTTGATAGATTTAGCCATCGACGACTGTTTGTACTCATTTTTTGTTTTTTGCAGGTGAATAAACGTGATGAACGTATTAGCCTTGGATTAAGCTCAACCTTTTATCATGGGTGAAAAAGCATGTACACAAGAGCCACAGAGCTTATTGTAATAACTTCCAGAGCACAGTCAAACCGACAAAGGGACAGAGGGAAAAAACAGGTTTTCAATATTGATTTGGCCATTCATTTGCACTTATCAGTCTGTAAGGGCAAGACGGACAATATTCACTGGTAATGGAGTTGTTGATCAAGGGTGAACGTGTTGCATTATGGGAGTAATAAGTCCCAGGTACAAATGAAGGGGCAGATAAAAGGAAGTAAAGAGGCAGAAGAGTAAAGCTGGGTTTGTCTGTAGGCTCCTGGTATCCTTGAGGAAGAGATCTCTCTTTGTTAATGACAGACTTTCAGATTAGAACAGGCTCCCTTAGGTAAAAGGCCAGCCAGGCCTTATCTGAGCTGATAAGAGCCTAACATCTTGCCTGTGTGACTGCATCAGAAGCTATGTGTGCATGCAGATATACTGAGCTGTCACCACACACACACAAAACCTTACATCCTGTTAGGCACTGAGATGCTAGATACAAACTTTGACAACACAGCTTTTGAAATTATTGTGTAGTGCTGGTTGCTGTTTTTCTTATTTTTAAAGTGTTTTTACAAATGAAGACATCCCAAAAGGAAGGTTTGCTTACATTTGAGAACAAATGTGTCCCTAATATATGGTTAAACACACACACACATACACACGTGAAACAAATATAGAATATATCAAATGTAGAATTGCTTGCATTGGCCTGTTCTTCCACATTGCAATTATCTCTTGTGGGAAAGCATGTTGTATTGTTATGATTACTCAAGCAAATAATAGAACAGCCATGCGTTGACATGTCATCTCCACAGTGTCTCCTAGAAAATGGCTTTTTCCCAGTTTTTTTTCAAGGAATTAAACATTTGTCATGTTTGCATGCATTTCCAGTTGATACTGCGATTCTTAATGCGTTTTGCCCCAATAGTCTTATTTCCTGAATCGTGTCAGGTCATTGTAATGTGACCTGTCAGTTTTGCCCTCTGTAAACACATTCTGTTTCAAATCCGCCTTTGTTTGAGGCTGCAGTATGAATATGTATTCAGGCTCTTAAATGGGGGTCTCTGTGCCCTTTAGTGTGGTCAACAGTGGAATTTTTTTGCCATGATGTTTTTCCTGTTTTGCCTC
>JBAJNP010004421.1:0-25000 GCA_036877545.1 Yasuhikotakia modesta | reverse complement strand
TGTCTGTGAAAGAGAGCTGTTTTAGTGCTGCAGTCTCTCCTCTTGTGTGTCAATTATTACCAC
Source organism: Yasuhikotakia modesta (assembly GCA_036877545.1). Classification (NCBI taxonomy): domain Eukaryota; kingdom Metazoa; phylum Chordata; class Actinopteri; order Cypriniformes; family Botiidae; genus Yasuhikotakia; species Yasuhikotakia modesta. Next base: position 24,937 of record JBAJNP010004421.1, on the reverse strand, counting down.
CTTTTGTAAGCCTAAATAAGGGTGCAACAGCATGTTAAGTAGCAGTGCTCTTTAAATGCCTCCGCTCTGTGTCATTTCATTATCATCTTTAATAATACAAAGGTAGATGGCTGCATAGCTTCCTTTTCCTCTGCTTTTTTTATTAAGTGCAGTCTCAGGAGATTTCAAAGGATCTTTTGATCTCCTCTTCACGAACCCGGAGAGTCAATCTGTCCTGCATTAATGAATCAGTATCTTTTCACACAACCAGTGGCATGTCTTAGATCAGGGAGTATTTACAAACATTTAAAGGGGGTGAGGGGATTGCGGGTGCATAATCAGTCAGTCAGTAGAACTCCAAACTAGGGCTGTGCAAAACTAGATGCGTTTTTAATTGACTAGTTAACTGTTCTGTTTGAAAGAAGACCGGTGTAATTGTAGACAGATTTAGGGTAATGTTTATCACACACAGTTATCAGACTTGTTTCTTAGTAGGGTGTTTTTTCCAGATGTTTTTATTTGAAGTGGCTTACAAATTTTACAATTAATCAAATGCAGTACCTGCATACCATAGGAATCGAACCCATGACCTTGGCGTTGCGAGCGCCATGCCCCGTCATGCTCACCTGGCATGTTCAGCTGGGCTCTGCTGGAGTGCCAAAAAGTGCAAAAACGTTTCAAAAGCAAGCACCACCATAAAAAAGTAACAGCTGACCCTAAAAATGTTGAGATGAATTGATAGACCACCATGACCTATCTTAACAACAGGTCGATGAGCTTTTTCAAAGAAATCTATGAATGTGTGGAGTGCAAAACTGAGTGTTGTTGTACTCCTGTGAGCTTATTGTGGGCAACCTCGTGACCCTCAGCAACATTAAAGGGCAGAGAGTGTTTAGCTATCAGAGGAGCTGCAGAAGATCAGTGGGCCAGTACATCTGTGTGATGCTAGCCAAATGCTAATGATGTTTCCTTAGACCGGAGGCTCTCATCTTATCCGCTCTAATGGGCTACCCATGATTACCAGGGTACGAAGCTACAATGACTCATCTGGTATTATGGCAGCCTGTGCTAAAAGTCAACCAGAAGCAACAATCACAGCCTGTTTTGTCAGATTTGTGCTTTCGAACGATTTGCTGTAGTTTTATCGTGAATGAAGCCTTTCTCGATGCGTCAGCTTGGTGTTGTGATGTCTGTGTCAGGTATGTTTAAGAAACGAGGGGAACCGGTGAGATGTAGGAAATAGAGAAACATAGCAGGGGTATTGATCCCTGTTTGGGAGATGCAGTATGCATACTTAATCTGATCCTAAGTGTGCAATACAATGTGCTGTCTCACACACACACACACACACAGTGACTGTTGTATTGTAATAAACACAGAGGTGATTTGAATCATTTCAGTGTAGATTTAGGTCAGCCTGCCCAAAGAGTGGCAAGTGTCCAGATATGTTTTGCTGATACCCTGAATACATGACAGCGTTTATTCATATCATGTTGAATGAAGAACACTGGACCAGGAACAGAGCTCTGCAGACCTGTGGTTTGAATTCTGTGTGCCAAGGCCTGGGGTCACTTGTCTGCTTGTATTAAAGTCTCTATAGTCTTGGTTTATATATTTATTTATGCTCTCTGTGTGTTCTGTGCTGAAGGACAAATGTACAGTAGCAGTGTTAAACGCTGGTGAAATTCTAAGGCAGTATTTAGCATTGTTGTGGTGAGATGTTTGTGGTACTCATTTGAATTCTTTTTGGTTATTCGGCTGTAGGTTTTGCTAATGCATTAATTTACCTCATTATTTGTGGAATATTTTCAGCTACTAAGGAACGCCACAGTTACCTGCTTTAACATCCAGATAGAGTCCAATTAACTCCAATTCTTTACGTCTTTTTCCGTAATGACATGAAAGGCCTTTTCAAGCCTGTGATTCATAGTACACCACCACAGTCTCCTAATGAGGCTGTAAAACATAAAAAGGAATGAGACGATCAGTAGATGTTTTACTGCAGTAAAATTTAAAAACATTCAGATTGCATGCAGGTAACCTACACGACTACATCACATTCTAGCAAACAAACATTTTCGGAGTTTATTTGAAATGTGTTTATACATTGTTTATACCTTTATACATATATTCCCCTTTTTTATATATATTAAATTGTGGAAGGTTTATGTGTGTGTGTGTGTGTGTGTGTGTTTGTTTGTGTGTGTGTGTTGAAAATGTAAAAGAGTTCTACTAGCATTACTGCAAGAACACTTTTGATATGTTCCCACTGTACAGCCATTCCTCTGTTATGTAAAACGCAGTCAGTAAATTAGCTGTGAGAAAAGACAGACTGAGGGCAAATTTTAAACATTATAGTTCACAGGCAGCTGACAGAAAATTTAAATGAATTATTGCATTAGTGACATTGTGACTAATGTTTATAAAGTTAAATAGTGTTAATATTCAAAAAGACATCACACTTATATTTTTAATACTGTTGTAAATTTGCAGAAATTGAGTTTTCATTCAGTTGCTGAGAGAAACACACGCTCCGATGACCTGGAGCGAGTTACGAGGAAGATAATTTCATAGGAAGACCAAACCTCCATCTGCCATTTTATTATGATCTTTCGACATGTCTTTCTCTCTCACTGTTAATTAACCTTTATTGACTTCCTGTTAGGTATTAAATTCCTGCTTTATCTCCTGACATTTAAATGACACATACAAAGTCAATGAGAAGTGTTGGGCTAAAGCTACATATACGCTCAACACCTGCTGTTAGCTTAGTGCTGAAGTCCTGCTGTCAACTGCCTGCGGGCAGTTAGATGTGGGGTTTTTAATGACGGATTTTACTTATAAATCCTCTTAAGGTCTTGAGTGTAGTAAAGTGAATTCACTTAGTAAGTGCAAGATATTGATATTGATGTATTTCCTATTGACACAAGCTGCTTGAACGTGACATATCGAGACATATGAGGTCTGTTCACAGGTTGTTTCTGTCCCCTGTCATTCTTGAGACAATCACATTTTCATATAACCAAACCAAATATTTGTCTGAAATGTTGCTGGAATTGGACTGTATTTTAAACGGTCATTAACAAAACAGATAAGATCAGATTTCATTGTCATTGGTTGTTTAGTTGTAAATTCATGAGGAGATGGGGGCACAGTCTCACACACACACACACACACACACACACAAACAGACATGCCACTGTCACTCAAAAACACCCTCCCACACTCCAAATGTCTGTTAACACTACAGTCATACATAAAGAGAGAGAGCAATACAGGGGTCCATAGTTTTCTGGTTAATATTTTCTTTATATGATTTTCCTTAATGATTTTTTACTTTTTAAACAGCGAATGCTTTTCTACAGACCATTTTGTGATTATTTTCTTATTGTCTTTTCTTATTTATTATTGTCTTTTAAGCGAACCCTCACACAAACCTGTTGCCATTACTAGATCAAAAGTAAAACATCTTTGTGTCTGTTGATCTCCTGAACTGTGGAGAGCCAAGACGCTAAAGCTGCCTGCAATGACATGAATCACTTCTTCTCATGCCCTCTAAATGAAAGCAGAGAGGGGGAACAGCAGGGGGGATATAATATTGGTTATGCAAATGGGGCAGGGGGCGTGCGAGCGAGCCAGAATCATAGCGCGCACCGAGGCATTGTGGGAAATAATTTGCTAGAGTTTCTCAGGGATTGTTTTTGTTTAGCAGTAGGCGGTTGGAGAGGGTGGAAGGCAAATGAGGACCTTATGTGGGAAGGTTTGGTAGGCAGCCAGATATTAGTATGCTTTAATCTTTACTAGCGCTGAGGTGCTGGTGGGTTGTTTAGGTTTATGGGCCTTGTCCGGGTGACCAGCTCTACTCCAGCCACTATTTCAATGGCTCACTGTTCTTTAAATCTCTTGATTGTTAAACCAATAAGGCATAACATAAAAGGTCTATGAGGTCACTGATGAGGTCACTATATGATGCAAAAGGAAAAAAAATGATCCGATCTTAATATGTTTGAAGCCCTGCCTTCGCTGTGCTAATGTAAGTCAACATATTACTGATTTGAAAGAAATTGAACAGCTAGGTTTTAAGCTTGTGTTGCATGCACTATACAGGTCCACTACAGGCATTTAATTGAATGTCCATATTAAACTAAACAAGCAAAACAATACAAATAGAAAGTAGATTGATGCAGCCTGCTAGGGCATTTTGGTGCAAGATGTTGTGCTTTGCGATTTTATATTTGAAGATCAAACATTAGAAATGGCATCCAATGTTTCACTAGGTTTAAAATGTACTCATGAAACTCAAGCGTACAGTATTATTATTTTAACATAGTCTGTGTTACTAAAAACACAAAAACAAATGCTCAAAGGAAATATGACAAATATCCACAGATTCAAGGGAGTTCTTAGCGACAGAAGGTGCGAAAACAACAGCTGTGAAGAAGAAAGGCATAAAATTATTGTGTAAGTAAAGGCCAGGATCCATTTTGGAGAAAGAAATGCATTTATTCATTTGGAAATGCTATATGATTTTTTTTGTCTCGCATGGTAGCAAATATTTTTAGTGGTTTTGCATTACTCATCCAGCAGTTACGGGTGCTAAAAGCTCTGGTCTGAATGTGATCGCTAATGTTCCGCGGCAAGACAGAAGCCATACCACCTCGCTCTTCATTTCAATAGCAAATGAGACTTTTTCATTTCCTCTGTCTGTTTTCAGAGAGGTATTTTTGTTCCATGGCTCCGCAGAGATTCATTAATGCACAATACAGGTTCTCCATCACATGGCTTACAATCCTGCCTGACAAGCGAATGGCTCTGTTTTCCCTTCATCGCTAGCTTCCTTTTTCTTTATTTGTAATCCTCTCTATAACTCCTCATTCCTAGATTTGTTTTATTCTTATTATCCCTCAGTTTTATCACCCACATTCCCATTTAGCTGATTATCTCTTACACTTAATCTGTATGACACTTTCACAAGATGTGTTCAACATATTTAGAAGACTGCTAAGTTCTGTTTCTATATGTTTTGATATGTTTGGAGAAGAGCCATTGTCAGAATGGCAAAACGATACGACAGCCTAAAATTTAGTGGGAAAGCACAGACAGATTATTTAAATGAGATGATAATTTTGCAGTCAAAGTGAACCCTGAGAACAGAACGTTTCTGAGTAAAAGTTTGGGCTGAGGCAGGCTTTGAAGGTTATTATACGATGTACAAAAGCAATGGCTTACCCACAAAAGAAATTTCTGACATTATTTACTTTGCCTCACATCATTCCAAACACTTATGCTGTTATTTTCCCTGTTGAGCACAAAGGGGAATTTTAAAAAATCTTCAGACAGGTCTTTTCAAGTCTTTAGTCAAGACATCTGACAGTATTGTGTGATGTTTAGACACAAATGTAAGACATTATTCACTCCTATTCATCCTTCAGTTTCCTGCTCTCAATTCAGTTATGGAACCACTGACGCAGGTGTGACATCACAGAATGCGAGATCGTTGAGAACCAATGGCGTTTGCCAGTATTGACCTCCAACCTGCAACGCAGGCAGTGTAATTGAATCCCCAGCGTCAGTGGTTGGGGAAGATTATCGTTGAATAATGACTTCATTTCAGCCTGTTCATCAGACAAAGCTATTACTGCATATGGCTTCACAGAAATTGGAATAAGTTGTATGGCTTATTTTTATGGTGCTTTCATAATGATTTTGAGGTAGACTGGTTCATTGTGTGAAAGAAAGACCAATGTTAAAATTCTCCTCGTATTTGTGCTTAGGAAACAAAAGCAGCTCTTTAAAAATATTGTGGAAAATAGTGCCAGATATAAAGTATTCAAACTCAGTTCAACACTGTACTTGTATCATATTGGCTTATCTTCTCACATGACGTGTCCAGTCTGGCTTTACCAGTTACAGTTAGAATCATACAGAGTGTGTCTCCCAGAGAGTTGAATGCCAAGAATAGGCATGTACCTCTAATGAATAGTTGTGTTTGTCAGGGAACGTTGAGTTTCAGGAATGATGGCTGCGTTGAAAACAATAATGGAACCACTTTGCCCTGAGCTTTTCTGAGAAGCTTCTAACGGTGATGGATTGTACTTACAGTATATTGAACCTTTCATTGAAGAATCCATGGGCACTTCATATCATGTCAGGCTAACTAACTTCAAAGGGACCACCTACATGTAACGGTCGCCTCCACAGAGATGATTCATCTCACCACACAAGCGCAGCAGATAGCTGGTGCCGTGTTGCTGCAGTGAAGACAGGATTGTTAACACTGCCTGATTTAACCAGGATAATTAAACGGCAGTTATTGTGAGATTAGATTTGCGGTAGATTAGGATTTTATCTGGAACCTTTGCTTGACAATTCTCTCGTTTTAATTTGAGATGTCTTGTAAATTCATTTAAATGTAAATGCGGTGAATTAATGCTGTCGTTCGCAGGATGTCAGTTCATAAGGAGAACTTCAATGGTGAAAAATGAATGGTGTTGTTTTACCTTAAGCATCTGTCTGCAATGTCAAGCATGGACATTGACGAACTCTGTTCTGTTTGAGTGTAAATAGCTGAGGAGCTTCCCAATATGCTTTGAATTACTAATGGCTTTAATAACCTTTCCTGATACTTTAGACTGAGGCTGTTTCTCATTGGTGGATACTGCAGGCAGAGGAACTGTCTTGTGTTGCCAAACTTTTATGCACAATTAATGTGCTTCTGCTCCTGTGTGTGTCTGTATGTGACCAAGCTAATGGCCACTGTATGTAATACTGTACATAACTACTAATGTTACTGAGAAAAATTACACCACTGCCTAAACTATTAACAATACAAAAATGCTCTCAGACCAACACCAATAGGGAAATAACTCATTTAGCTCTTTTTGTGCCTAATGATTACAAATCCATAGATACTATGTACTTAAAAAAAATGTTTGTAAAAATGTTTGTCCTCTAAAAGGTACTGCAGCAGGGAACAGTACTAGATGGAAATGATATGGTTTATTTACTATGTGCACATTAATTTTCATATACTATAATGTTTACATGATATTTAAATAATACAAATGCTTGTCCAGAACATGATACTGGCTTAGCATTACGTCCAGAAACATATGATTAATGAATAATACCACAGTCAAACAGATTACTTGGTCCACCAGGGTTGTAAACCGACACCCATTGTATAGTCAATGGTCTCTCAATCCGCTCTCCCATTCGTCTGTTTCTCATAGCGTTTCATAGAACTTCCTCAGTCTGCTGGTTCCTGCTCGGTTCCCCATAGAGGCTCATGTGTCAGGTTATGTGTGCTTTGCCGTGTAACTGTAATGCACTGGAACAGGAAAAACAAGGCCCAGTCGCACTCAATGTCCCCATCCCACTCTGCTGAGGCCTGATTGGAAACCGGAGCTGTCCGTGGTGCTGAAATAGAAAAGCCCTGCGCCTCATGCCTGGGGTTGCAAGAAAAACAAGCTTATTTTTAGGTCGCAACAATGCTGACAATGCATCTGCCAGCCCGGAATGTATTTAGCCGTGATTTTTGTTGTTGTCTGGTACCAGGGGTTCAGTTAAGATATAAATTAATAACTGTGTACATGGAAAATTAATAGCTAATTAAGTCACTGTCAGCTTGATGATCCCACACAGTGAATGGCTCCCTGGTATGAACAGATTGAGTGAAAGGAAGAGGAAATGGGTGGGAAACTTGGAGATAGGGAGGGGGTGGTCCGGGGGTGTTTCAGGTAAGGCCTCCAGGGTAGCGCCATAAGTTAAATCATTAATGCGGATCTACAGGCTCTAGAGCGTGACATTTACTTGTTGTTTGGAGCTGCGTGTAATAATTGTCCATTTAAATCTGATTAAGGCAAATCAATAATATACCCTGCAACCACATAAACAGTCGATAGAACCGTGAGCCATGTGTTGAGGCAGAGCCTGGGCATTTGTGTGTGTGTGTGTTTTCCCCAACTGTTGGTCCATTTGGGCTTGTGTAGTTTTTTAAATTGTGCTTTTAACAGTTCCACTATTTTTAATTCTTTTTCTATTAACAATACCCACAACTTGTGTACTGTGTCTTACAACTTGATGGTGGTGAGATCAGTGCTGTGAGAAACACCTATTTGTGAGTCACTATGTTGTGTAGCATTGTGTACTTTTAACCCTCTGACCTTTTTCTTTATAATCTTTCATATGAGGCTCATCTTTCACAGTCTGGTCCAGTCAACCGGCCGTCAGTCATCTATGCTGTCTGAACAGCCGTTGACTTGTCTTTACCCCGTAACCCCGGGTGACTTGTGTTCCTGAACCTCAAACACCTTCCACTGTCTGCATCATTATTCAGCATATTTTTTCCCAAACTTGTTATTCACCACAGAGACTTCTGCCAAGATAGTGAGTCAGAACTTTGATATAATCGTGACAGTAAAATCGATGGAGCCGTGGATGAGCAATGGTAGTAAATGGAGTGCATGTACGTACACACACACACACACACACACACACACACACACACACACAAAGAAAGCCCAGAGGGACACCACATTGGCCCTCAGGCTTGAACTCGTGAAGATTAAACTGTCTCATACCACATAAAGCTCCTGGTTTCTATATTTAAGGACCTTTGGCTATGGTTGGAAGTTGAAGACTTTGGCTCTGTCATTTCAAATGAATGTTGTAGCTATTGACCACAAAATTTGCTTGCCTCTGTTTATCTATGAGCATCAGTCATGGGCTGTTAAATTCATCAATAACATGGATTTTAAAGCTGTTCACACCAAAAATGTTTCTTTTTAAATTCTTGAACCATCAGGTTAGTTGCTGCCTTTTTATATGCTATAAAAATCATTTTGTGATTAATGTATGAAACCTAGTATAAAATAACCATTTTTATTTATGAACTTTTGCTTTTCTTGGAAATAGGAAATAGAATTGAGAAATATCCAGATTTGCTGATGTAATCCAATTACTTTTATAAAAGTAACAAGGATACAAAAGTGAATTCACACTATTCAATCTTTAAATAAGCATTATTTTGATGTTTATTTTTGATTGACCTCCAGTAACTCGACATAACGCATCTCTCCTGTACACAATTGTTTGTTATGTCACCCATCACTCATCTGTCTCTTACAACTCAGAAGAAACTTAGAAAAAAGGTTTTAAATAGTTTAGATCCCTCTTAACCGCGCCTCATTAATTATTATTGACTGCTAGACAGTGTTACTGGCTTAAACTTTAAATCTTATTTTTTGGGTCTTTAACAAGCATGATGAGAATGTGGAAATAACAATCCTGTTTCTGTTTGGGCTAGGAAAATTTCCCATCATGCTTTCTAAAAAGCGTTCTGTTTGTTCTGATTGTTAAAGAATGTTTTTTTTAAATCTATTTTTTCTCTAATTTGCTGGCTCTCGCTCCTACCTTTTTGTTTGAAAGCCACATTTTATAAAACCATTACACTGTTTCTTTAGGCACAAAGACTCACATATTTGTTTAATAGATCATGTACCCATTTCTGTTTTTCCTCTCGCAAAAGAGACTGAATGTGCTCACAGAGGAGACTACATGTTCTGCTGCTTAGAGGCAAACTTACAGAGGCTTTTTTTTATTATTTACTGCAGCAGGAATGAGAGGTTATCTTTATTTACGGAGTCTGTGATTAACATGTTCTATTTAACTGTGAGCTGTATGCACATAAATGTTGAAAGACCACATTAAATCAAGACAGGAGATTTGTGGCTTTTAGTCCACATCTTTTACCATTAAACCCATCAGTATGCTAGGTAAAATGCAACAGAATTAGCAATTAAATGAATTTAAAATGGGCTTGGAATGTTGACTACTGTTTTTACAGGGAGGGGTTAAAAGCAGTCTGTGCAAGAGCGTTTAACGCCCCTCAACATTTTTCCCTTTTTGCACCCCCTCAGTCGCTGCAGTTCACCCTGATTGACTCTTCATGTTTAAAACTGACCAGCATGTCTCTCACTTTATTTTTTCAAGCTTCGCTTATGCAATATTCATATCAGTCTTAGCACATGAATAATTTATTATTTTGTTGCATTCATCCTGTTAAACAGCAGACCTGCAATTGCCTCGCGCGACCTTCGTTATCGTCTTCCTCGCCGGGGTGGGTCTGGGAGAGGGTTGGCCTGAGGACGCATAAATGAAGAATGGAGCACAAGCTCTTAACACGTTACCCCACAGATATACGCTCTTAGTAGAACAACATTATTCATGGCAACAGACCTTGCGTCCTCTGATGTGCAATAGGGAGCGTAAAGGCCAAAGTATTCTCTGTTTCCCTGTATGCTAAATAGTAAAAAGTATTGAGTATTTCTGTGTAACCTAGAATATTTTAGTTTTAACTGTATATACTTAGTCTGCACAATCCTCTTATGCTGGTATTTTGTTGTGCTAATCCTGTCATGAAAATTAATAATGGATTTCATGTAATGTAAGTGTTGAAAGTGGATTTATTAGCATTTGTATAAACTACAAATACCATGATTAAACTTCCTCTAATTTGTGGTTAACATGGATAAACTTTAGTAACCAAGTTTTATTTGTAGCAAAACTGATGATTAATTTTCATAGTTTGTAAGGTGACTAGCGGATTAGCGCACATGGACAAATGTGGTGTACCTAGAAACGCTATAATACGTTATATAGAAACGCCTACGTTAGCATACACACTAAAACCGCAGTATACTTTGGCTTAGTAAGTTGGCATGGGTCTAATGTACTGTGTAGCAAATAAACAAATGTCAGTCTCTAATTAAAAAGAAAGCTCAAAATGAGCATTACGCCCCTGTTTTTTCTTTACTTGACTCTCCTAATGCCCACGCCAGAGTGAAATTTCAGAGATCAAAGGAGTTACAGAGGAACACTTGAACGTTTCTTCATCTTTAATGTGACCTGATGGTGCTGCTGTCTTCTGAGACGTGAGATCATCAACCGACAGTCTAATGCAGTTGTTTAGAAATATGAGTTTTATCATGCCTCTGCACAGCTACATATATATGAACCTATTTTGCGTATGTGTTGGAGGAAATGACAGCTTGGACGTTGTTGATAATTCCTTCTTTGGTGTTTTTATAGATTAAACAGGTCAAATGAGTTTTTAATGACATGAGTGTGGGTAGATGATGACAAAATATGACTTGATGTGACTTACCAATTTAAGAAAGTGTGATTTGTGCCACAGCATTTCATATAAACGTTTTTACCTCAAATGGTTGTGCAATATAATTATCATAGAGAAAAAAATCCACTTTTGAAGGATTTATAGTTTGAAGGAGTGTAATGGTTTAGTATATATGGAATAATAAAGGAAATTGCATATGATGTAACGTTAGTAATGTTGATGTTACGTGTTTCGAGCCTGTGCTGTTGTGTGATCACGTATGTGTTTGCCGCCTTTATGAATATCTTAACTGAATTTGACATTGAAAACAAATAGTGGCACAAACAGCTGTATGCTGCTCCTGACAAGAAAACCCAATAAATAAAACAGTGAGCGGAGTCTGCTGAAATCTCTGTGCAATGGGGACCTTCAGTCTGAAACACAAAGCCACTGCTGTGCTGTCACACGAGAGCTAACAGCTCAGATATGCCTTTGTTCTTTTGTTAGATGAATCAGTTATAAAGCTGTCAAGCTTTTCTCACTATTGTTAATATATTTAAAGATGATGTGAAATTTATGTTCAAAACTTTATCCTATCACAGTTTTGAGATGCAGCGAGAAGTTAGTTGGGAAAAGCCATTTGTAGATTTATGCTAGCAAAATACATTTTGTTGGCCTGAGTTTGGGGCGGGGCTATCTGTTGATCCAGCCAATAGGAGAGGGAAGCAGTGTCCAGGAATTAGTCATTAGCTTTGTGTTTCACTTATTGATGCCAGTTCTGCAGTACTTAAACACTTCAGCCTTAACTTCATATATTATGTGCTGCTAAAATAGCTCTGAAGTTTATATCAGAGGACTGTAATTGCTGGCCATAGGTTGAGCATATAGCCTAGATTCTGAGGGATTAACTTCACTCCAAAAGCAAGGACAGATAAGCATGAGGCGATTGGTAATCCCTTCAGCGAAAGCTGTGTAAACCATTTCTGCCAAGAGACGTCACAATACTATAAAGCTTTTGGCTTTTTGAAAGGGTATTTTCTTTTCTCTTTCCCTCTTTCTGCTATCGCTCCATCGGTCCCTCCCCACACAAATCTGTTAGACTAAAGGAGGTGGGATTGGGAGAAACATTGTTTGGACTGGTGATGGGAAAGGAGTCCGTTGGCTCTCTCTAGAGGGTTTGTGACAGCAGTTTGTGATGTAACCACGTTTCTGCTACTACCTCTCGTTTTACGCTGCACTGCGGCCGAGTGGATTGACCTCCCGTCACGCTGTGAGCCAAAGATAGTCACTCACCTCAGCCCAATCTGTTTTTTGGTTCAAGTGTCTCTAAGGAATGCACTCGATTACTGCCCCTTCTAAAGGTCTATTTAAATCTAAGTCTTAGCTTTAGACGATACACCTACAGTCCATTCTCTGAACTTCCACTGCATGTCACACACTGGAAAGACCTTTCTTGATCTTTTGAAAACCAAATCTGATTTTAGGATGAATTTAAAATGGAATGTTCTAGATTGGGGCATTAAATCTTTGATTTGTGAAATAATTGTGCTTTTGGAAGTTAATATGTTATTTGCACACTTTTTCATTGTCTTCTTAACCATTTGGATAGACTGCCACACCATTATCGGGATTCTGTTTTATGTGTTTATATTATAAAAAAGTAACTTAAAAAAAGCAAAAACGTCCTCAACACTGTCAGGAGATGGAACTTGCAGTCTGTGTTTGTCAGGGAACAAATTGCCTCGTATGCACACGAAACAAAATACAACTTGCATATGTATCACAGCATAAACGCTAAAAGATGTCATCAGCTTGGAACGGAGGCAGCCATCATATATTCCATCATATTTCACAAAGCAGAGATAGCTTTGACAACTAGCTCTGAAAAAACCTCTTCACTTGTTTGCAGAGCTACCGAAGCAAATGGCTTCGTTTTTTTTGCCTGACATTGAGACTCTCAATGGTCGCGTTTTATCTGTGTGTTTGTACACCAGCGTACTTCAGTGTGATCTGTTTCTAAGAGAGAACGTGTGATTTATTTCTCACTAAGCAAGCTTTATTCACTCGCTAGTTGAGTCTCACATGGTCAGAAGGACTGAAACCACTACTGATGGTCTAATTCTGTGTGTTACGTTACTGATGAGCTGTCTCAATGAAAAGACCCTTGCCTGCAGATGTAGTGTTGCCATGGGGATGAGACTGCCAAGCTTAGACTTGGCTAAGCAGATGTTTTTCTTTGTCTTTTTAAATTGCAGGAGCAAGTAGGGATTTGATGGTGGAAAACATTCATCAGAATATATCAGTACAGGGCCGGTAAACCTCTACATCTAGCGCTGCCTACATGAGGCCAAATATTTTGCCTCCATTTCTGCTACAGTTGTTGCAACAACCTGTTTTTTACACTGTCGTGTTTATAATGAGATAGCGGGTGAATTTAACAGCAGGATGGGCATTACACCACAAGTCGGTGAGGCAGAACTGAGACTCTTTCCTAGCTAACAGACAACGTTCTTAAAACAGTCACAAATGTTCCCCAAAAGTGCTGCTAATGTTATCAAAAAACCTTCTTGCAGTAACGTTAGTACCATTAAAAATATGGATATAATGTATATACATTTTTTTGTGAAATGTTTAAAAAATGTTACAGTATGAAAAAAATTGAATAATATACCCAAGAAATGTTACAAGTAAAAAAAAAGGTTTGAAACATTAATTCCTCAAAATGATGATTGTTTGGTACTTCTGTTACTTAATGGCGACTGAAACGTTACAGAAATGTTCTTATAGCCTAAAGTTATTAGTTGGGTTTTGTTTGAGGTAAGACCTATTTGTTGCTGGGATTTTGACATGTCTTCACAGAAGCACCTTTGGAGTTATTGACTTTTTGGATAGGTCGATGCATTTTGGGAATGACACAACACTGACACATGATTTGACAAATGCATGGGGGGGGGACTGCTATTGAAAGATGATGTTTACCTAGAGGCTAAAGTTCTGATATATTGCCTGCTAGCAGCTGTGTTCTATAGCATAGCTGCTGGTTTCTAGCTAGTCTGAAATGGTCATTAGATGATTTTTGGAAAGTATGGTAGCATGCTTTTGGAAAAATGGTTGTAGGAAACAAGAAGATTTATTTGTCTATGAAAAAGCTTTTAAGGGAAATTAAATGTTTTGACTTCTCTAATGCACTGCAGGGTTCAAACAGGGTCATGTCTTGCATCATTTTAATAGACGTTAACATTTAGATTTTACATCTTGTAGCTAACATGAAGCATTCCTAATGTTGATTATTGTTCTGACACAGTGTTAAAAAACATTCTTTCAGTAACGTTAGTAGAATGTTTTTCCAACATTATGTATCATACCTTTCAAAAAATGCTTTAGTTAGAGGATTAATCAGCGTTTATAAACCGAACAGTTACATTAATGTCTAAAAACTGCTCATTTTGAACGTTCCTAAAGTGTTTGTATTAGTAGTTTTTTTTACCTAAAAGAAAACGGTACAAAACTGTACAAAAATCATTTAACACAGCCTGAGCGTAAATTTACTTAAGTATAAGAGTCTTGATTGTTAATGTTTCTTAATCTTTATTTGTTCTTTTCAGCAATTTTAAAATTCCAATCTTAGTCATGTAATATCATACCCAGTAAATGGTACTTCAGCCACAACCGGTTCTGAACCCTCTTATCAGCCAATGCAGAGGGACTGAGTCTGTACAAGGACACATGGGTGACTGAAGACCCCGGAGCAGCCATTAACAGCCCAGGTGGAGTAACACCTTTATGCCGCTGTCACCTCCAGTTTTAAGAGCAATCACTTTTGTGTAGCTTCAGAATTATTTGCATTAGTGTTACTTTATGATGTTGAATTTTCTTTCCAACTTAGCCGTTGCTAAATGAGGCTTTCGCCCTTATGTGTTTTATCTCGGCCCTCCTAAATCTGTGATCTGTCAGCTCCCTTACAAATCTGTGATTTTGTGATCTCTCCTCACATTTGCTGAAAGCAGCATTTGTAGCTATCTGAGGTTATTACATGGCTCTCTGGAATACTCTATTCTGATTGGTCAGAATAATTCCATTATGTGATCTAATGTTTCCTAAAAACCATTGCATTGATATTGGACTGCTTATTTTGGCTGCTTAAGCGGTGTTTCTTTAATGTTTTACATAATCAAAACTAATTTAATTTAATCTCAAATTAATAATTAGGTCCCAGTTATTTACTTATGTGGCAAGCAGCCATGTAATAAGTAAAATAATGTAGAGTGAATCACCCTGTCCACTGACTGTACATTGTTCCTTAATGATTGCAGTTTAAATTGTCACTTTATTAGTCATTAAAACCTTAAATCGGTTACAGTAAGTATTATTTTTAGCTCTAGTCCTATCAGATCCTTTAATAGCCAACAAAGGGCAGCAATATTTGGCAGGGGGCCCTGCTATACAGTACACATGGCTCTTCCTCTCAGACAAACGCTTTGAAAACAATGAATCACAAAACATTTTGCTACTAAATATGTCATTATTATTGGTGCTGGAAAAAACATGCGCTTCTGATTGGCTCACTGGAAAAACTGCCAGATGACAAAGATTTGAACTCACAATCTCTCGCTTACAAAACAAGAAATGTGTCTCTGAGCCACAAAAAGGACACATTTAAGTTCATCAAGACAGCTGTAGAGCTTTTTGTGTCATTTTTTCCTTTCATTGTATTCTGATTGCAGATTCACTTAGGTTTAATCTGTTTTGTGAGAGGCTGTTTGTCAGTAAGGATGTTATTCAACCTGTGCCAGGTCTGCAAGACATCTTACAGACGTTATTTCTGTTTTTATCTTATGTAAGTCTGCATAGGTTAAAGAAATCAGTTGCTTGTGTATTGAGGGAACAATTTTGAAAGACTGAGGAGACAAAGATGGCTTGAAGTTTATGGGTGTGGCATCTTACAGTATATTAACAGGAGATAATATTCATATGTGTGTTTTTGGGGCAAGCTTGGTGGAGACTTACATGCTATATTTGTTTATCTGAAGAAATATTCGCAGAATTCTTGGTGTGCTGTTTCCACCTTCAGGAAATAAAAGCGGGACATTTTTATACCCCCTCAGCTTTCTGTAAATATTGTTTCACTACAAAAACAATGATAATAACCCTTGGAGTAGTTTATTATGTTTCCCAAAATAGGCTGTACTTTGTGCTCTCAAAAGCACCATACAGTCATTATGGCGTAGGTGGTAGATTTACAGTGCTCTATCAATGACAGGACAAATACAGACCAACCTGGCTGTTCTATACGTTGACCTCTGTTTTCAGTTTTCAGTGATTGTATAAACTGGTATTTATTCTAATCTGTTTTTATGTAAAAAAGAAAGAAAGATGTAATGAATAAAAACTGTATATATTGATCTGGCCATATTGTAAATTGAGTCAAATCAGGATTGTGTGCCTTCCTGTTATGATGACAGAATATTAAAACAAAGTACAGTGGAAATTTGTAATATTCCACATTATAAATAATATCCCATAATATAAATATTACTAGTATTGACTGTGAAAGTCCTTTGGTAATGTGTATTGCTTTTTGACTGTATAATGTATAATTACAGTAGATGAGAAATGTGAGGAGCATCTTAGTGAACTCTTTTGCAAATTATTTGTTTGTCTGCAAAGCAGCTTAAGACTTTAAACAGATTTTGTCATCATCCTCTGCCTGCGGCTTCATATTTCTATGCCAAAATTAACTGTAATATCCAGCGCTGACCATAGAAGTGTGTGCTGTGTGTGGTCCATGAAGTCTTATGTTTTTCCTTCCAGGCATCATAGAAACAGGTGCAGAACACAGCTAACCTAATTATGTAACTTTTGCCTCCACAGCACAATTGTATATAATTTTCTTTCCAAATCATACACCCGCGCTGTCTCACACAGGTTTAAAAACAGCCTGTGACTGATTAGAACCCTCTCAAGTGAATTTAATGGTGGTTCTGGAGTCTTAAGACATCATATGTGTTTAATGGGTGTTTCGTATTGGAAGTAAATTGATGTGACACCACAATAACATAGTTTCTCCTCAACGTGATGGAATTTGTTCTCTGCCCAAGATAATTCCAGTGGGGGAAACCATTGTGTGAAATTTGGGCAAGTTTTCCCTTAACACTGAAAGGATTATCAATTCCTCATCACATCTTAGCTTCGCTAATACCCACAGATCTGCTTTGACACGGATGATATCAGCACTGAAATGGAACCAAATGCCCCCCCCACCCTCACTATCTGCCTGGACTCTTAGTCTGTTTTGGCAGTTTCTGTCTGACGTATTGCCAGAAGAAATATACGCCTCCACCTCCACATTAAACAAGCTTTTACCTCAGGTCAGAAGCATTTCATAAAAGCTTGGCACAGCCATGACTCTTCACCAGACCAAATCAGTTAGCTGAAGGCCCATAGCTAAGCCAAAGCGCAAAACAATTTTCTTTATCTGCGTCTAGGTCTTTCCCTTTCCATTTTTATCAGAGCAAGGCAACATGTTTTTGATCAGATAATGTTGTTTTGAAAATGACAAACGCACCCAGCCTTGAAAATTGTTTTATGTGGCGTAACATAATTGTGGACCAAAACAATAGTTTTCTTGGCTATTGAGAATGTTCAAGAGTCCCCGTGGGAGGACGGAATGAAAACGGAGCCGGTGTTTGTGGTACATGTATTTGTTTTTGTAAGGACTGCACAAACGTTGAGGAAACTGCGGGAAAGCGCTCTTGACCCACTCGACCAGACATCTTCACACAGGCAGACGTGGTGTAGAGGGGCTGTCTGCTGTGCATTCATATTCTCAGCTGTGGCTTGTTGGCTATTACTTTGTTGACTGGCTGTGTTCTGGGCATGTGCAGTAAGTTAAACTGGGTGACACATTTTGCTCACGTTCACGTCTTTAGTGTCCTGCCATCTGGAACTGCCGTAACAATCTCTTGGTCCAGTGGAAATAATGGAACAATAAAGACAGTATTTTTATACTAAAACGATTGGCAGTAATTTTCATGAATTAATGCTATTTCTGTTGTATTCTAAAGGCAATTAACATGAGCATGGTTTAACAAACAATAATGTTGCTGCGTATCATGATTAAGCTAACAGTTTTAACACCGGTGGTATAATATTAAAAGACCTTTTTATGCATCACATGACATGTTTATGTTGAATCTTGTGATGCAGATATAAGCATGATTGTGTGAGCCAATTTCCAGCATTACTTTATGATTAGTTGCTGTTATAGTAGTACGCTGTCCATTAAGGCCTCTGTGCATATAAAAGCCCAGTCCTGAATTTAATGCTTCTGTCAATATTATCAAAATGTATTTCACCATTCCAGCTGTAATTCATTAGTTCCCAGGCCAGAATCTCTGTGCTTTGCTGCTATGCTTGACTTTGCTATTTACACTGTTTCTGTGCTTTATAGGCCGCTGTTGGTTTTACGTCAGACTCTTGTGAGAGACGTTATGCAGAGACAGGTCATGAACGTTTACTCAGAATGGATACACCAAAGTGTACCAGACGCTAATTGTACAAACAAAGAGTGAGATGGAGTCTGGCTAATTTCCTTTCATGTGTTCTTTGTAAACGTAGCTACACATATTATAGGCAATGAAAGCCTTAGAGTGGCAGTGGTATTGTGGCAGGTAATCTTTTCCAGAAACGTTTTATCATATGCTGGTTGAAAGTTTGCTAAGTGGTAAAAAATATATTTATATGGAAGTGGAAGGCTCAGAATCATATAATGTTCATTCAATCATTGCATTTGGTTCCACTTGCCTGTCAAAATCTGTATTTGCACACCTCTGCATATTATTAAGAGGCGTGGCTTTGGAGATAAAGGGCGGATGCTTTCAAAACTTTCAAAGTTGCTATTTGTAGCCTCTCTGAAATCGTATCTCTAATACAGTCACAAGTTACAATGCAAGGCACTATCAGGGAAGTCAATTAAAACTCCGCTTTAAATGTGATTGACAATTGAGCCATTTAACAAAAAGCCTCACATCTGTGTAAATAACAAACTGTTCATTTCATTCAAATGAAAATAGTTCTAGTATGAAAAGAATGAATTATGCTGTGAACTGCATTTTGATCCAACGCACAATTAAACGTTTTCTCAGAAGCCCAATTAACCAGAATTTTTATGTCAGCGGCTTGTGTGGAAACTCCAAACATCAATGGTCTTTATTAACACGCAGGAATGCGACAAAATATGTTTTTGCCTAAGCACATTGCCCTTCCTGTAATGAACCTTAAGTAAGATTAGCTTGACAGTGAACATGGCCTTTTCTAGCACTAAAATGTTGGCTTTTTAGGCGCTGTTGTTCTTGTTAGCAAAAGGCTTGTCTGGAATGACAATATTAGTAATAGTATTGTATAACAATATTAGCATAGTATTCAATGCTTGCACACTGCTGGGATAGTGGGAAAGCTGTAGGGTCGTAAGGTGAATGACCTCATAAGCGTAAGCAGAAAAAACACTCTGGGGGACTTCCTCACTTGCTTTCAAACTCATTACCTTTCTCCGCTATGAAAAATGGATAATTGCTTAATTAAATGGAAAAATGAAAAAACAGCATAAAGAGGCCCTGACTGGAATTTGACTGATGGCATCTTGTTGTAGTCTACATCTCCCTTACAGTAGCGAAGCCATGGAGAGATGTAATTTTGATTGAAGAAGGCCGTCAATGCCTGTGGATACAATTTGAGTTGCTTATGCATGCGAAATCACAACCTGGCTGTGGTGCTGAGCTTTGCTTCCAATTTGCCTCCAATTACAAAGATACAAGAACATGGTGGTCTACTCACAAGATGTTGCTTGTGTGGCTTTTTCTCATATCTGATTGTTAGCAGAACGACACTGATTTATGATTTAAGCATACATTGTTTTCCTATCCCAGTTTAATGTTCTGAAAAATCCATAAGTAAGCCATTTGTAAGCTTACTTTCCTCAGGCATTTATACACTGTTGCTTTGTGGTATTTTTAAAAGATTTTGTCATCAAGTGTTTGGAACACAATGTTATATTTGCAATGTTTTTTTCTGGAAGTGGCACAGACATTATGCATTTCACCTTGAAACTATATTCTTTGCTTGTTAGAGTTTTCTAGAAGATTTGCCTCTGGTAAAGTTTAGGAAAGTTGTTTATGTGTCTGTCAAATCATTAATATGTATTCCTTTAAAATGTGTTCTTTTGACATTAAGAAATTGCATCCTGTAGAACATGTAGGTTTGCCCAAGGTGAGACCTTGACAGTGATCCAGACTTAACCTTATAGGCCTAATTAAACATTTACCATTATGCCGGAGGAACTTCCAGATTCTGTCAGCTGGAATTTGGCAGGAAATGGGTAAGGTGTGAAATAGAGAAAGAAACAGAGAAAGAGAGCCAAGGTTTTAGCAGCATGTCCTAGGTGTCCCAATGTTAAAGGATAAGTGTTTCATTACTGTGCCACTAGCATTACCAATCACAACTGTAAAAGCAATGACCAACTGGTAGCTCCACCCCAAACTCATGCCATTGGTTAAACCAGAATTATTGTCAGGTTTTATGGTGTGACTTTCAGACCAATAAATTACATAACAAAATAACTTGTTTTAAAACAACAGTAAATTGATAGGAGTGTATTCTACTGATTTAATAAAATAAAACATATTTTATTTTACAACACTAGTGATGGTAGTGTAAGTTGTTTGGTCAATTAAATCTTTTGTTTTTCTGCAGCAAAATACATTTACCTCAGCGTTACATAGTAGTTTGGTGTGAAGCCATCACCTTTCATAAGTGACAGTTATGAGCTTCATAACAGCACAGTTTCTTCTCATTATGTGTGACACGTGCTAAGCAACAGCGTGTATAAATCACTGCCAATTAACTTCATTCACTTTACAATGACTGCCTCCGTTCTGGCGTTTGTGGTTTGTTTAAACGTGAAACGCTATTTCTTTGTGTGGCTGAAGTTAAACGGCTATATTTTTTCCTCACAAGCTTTCAGTATCGCAACACATACTAACAAATTGAATGCTACTGTAGTTGGTAACCACAAATTAATCATTTAACTATGGTATTTATAGCAAATTTATATTTGCTTATATAAATTTATAGCTGTAGTTATATGAATGGTAATCAATTCTTTCACAGTAATAAAAACATAGTTGTCAGATGGCAGTTTATGTAAAATTATGTGGACATTCAAACATCAGTCGCTGAATGTGCTTGTTAAACATGTCGTTCGATACCATGGGCATCAGCAGGAAGCTGTTCCTCTTTTTGCCATTATAAATGTGTCTATTTTTGTAGATGTTGGAACATGGCTGCAGGGGTTTTCAGGCACTGATGTTTGGTGATGGGGTCGGGCTATCGGTCGCTGTTCTGATCCATTCTGGAGGGGTTCAGATCTGGGTTTTGTGCAGAACGCTTTGGTCTTCCACACCACAGTGTACGAGAGCGCTATCACACAGGAACAGAAAACCAATACCACATTCTTTAGAAAATGTTTGTTAAAAGCACCTTTTAATAATACATGTAGCTGAAATAGCCAGACCTGTTAATTAAAAGGAGGGTGTTTATATACTTTTGCCTACAGTGTATATTTTCAGCCCTGTACAGTAGGCAGGAAAATTGATTTTTTTTTAGTACTGATTGGTCTGTCACTCTCTTTCTCTATTTCTCTCCCTCTGTTTCTCATTTTCGCAATTAAGCACATACGTTGCATAACATGAAACATTATGAACTGTGGTAACTTTTAGCAGACTTTAATGTATGTGCTCAAAACCCCCACCAAACAGCCAAATGTTTCATTGCATTTGCTGTTTAACATGGTAAGATCTGAGGTCACTGTAATTACCCCTGAGAATACTGATTCCTCCATGCTTATCTCGCGCTCAAAGACAGCTATACAAGTTCACCAGCTTGCCTTAATGGAGGTGAGAGACAGTGTGTCAAATCTGACTTGCTAAAGATATGATGCGTCAGTTTTTAAATGCTACACTTACCGCAAATGAAAGCCTGCGCCTTAGGTTATTGCTATTCATGCGCTCAAAAAGAAGATTCAAATTGCAATTGGTTGT
Organism: Yasuhikotakia modesta; assembly: GCA_036877545.1. Lineage (NCBI taxonomy): Eukaryota > Metazoa > Chordata > Actinopteri > Cypriniformes > Botiidae > Yasuhikotakia > Yasuhikotakia modesta. The sequence goes on along the minus strand of JBAJNP010004421.1, from coordinate 2,749 downwards.
TTCTTTGAAACTAATGCACTTTTTACAGCTTGAAACATCCTATTCAAAGAGCAAAACAATTAGCGTACAGCAAAACTCACGGCTAGTGCCCCTTATTATCGCTTCTTACTTGGTGCTTTCACTGTGTCAAGGTATCCGCAATCTGAGCACACACACTGATTGGTTAACATGTTTTACATATTTGCATGAATTTCAGCCTTGTGCAGTTACCCGATGTAATTAAATAAATGTCAATGGATGTACTATGTGTGGACTTTCACACAAATTTGTCATGAGTGCTGTAGCAAAAATACAAGAATTCTGTGGGGTTTTTTTTCTAGGCAGGCAGACTGTCCACTATTGGAGAAAATTTAATAAAGGTCATTACATTTGTTTTGTTTGACACCACCTGGTGAAGGTTGTACTGTATGTAGTGTGTGTGTATATGTTTATATAATGTCTCTAATTCTTTGCTCTTTGAGGCATGCAGCATCCCCTTAATATTGCAAATTATAGATATTATATAAATAAACCCAGTTCTGTGTTTTATGTTATCTTCCAAATGAGAAAATCATAGGCCTGTGGTGAATGTGTCAAAACAGGGATTGTATAATTGATAGGTTTTAAAGGTTATTTCTTTGAATATAGGGCCAAAAGATCAAACGGTCTGCATGGCATATAAATTGGACTCTGAGAGTAACTGCAGTGCTTTTGATAAATCTGGCATTTATAAAGACCTGCAAGGAAACGCCTCCTTTTGTTTTGTCAGTTAGCACACAGTAAGGAAGAAACACAGTTTTACCAAAGGACTTTTAGGAACATGCTTTGTAACTGTACTGCTGTTTGACGTGGCATCTTCCAGTCCGTATGAAAGCATCGCTTTCATAGTTGAGTGCTTTAAAAACAAAGACCAGCTACTATCGACTGTCCTGCATTCAGATTGCGTTCAAATGCTGTGTCTCAAGGTTAATGTGTCATTATTGTGTCAGTTAACAGATGCCAGAATTGCTCTGTACAGTATTGCATAGTAAGGTTTGTGGCATAAAAAACACAGGAAAGTTAACAAGTCTTTTTGTCATTTATTAAAGGTATAATTTAGCCCATGTATAAATATAAAAAAAACGCTATTACATTTTTACCTTCATGCTGTTTTAAATCCTTTGACTGCTTTTGTTATCTGTATCAGAACAGGGGAATTGGAAAGAAATTTACAGAAAGAAGAAGTTACAGTTAATGGGGACCTTAAAAAAGACATATTTCATAAATTTCATTTCATAAAAGTGTTCTACACAAGAAAGATAGGAAGATTTGGAGCTTGAATTGGGTGCATTTGGCCCAAGTCTGAGACTTTAAAAGTGCATCATTGTAATTGCATAAAATGAAACCTTAGCTTTTCAAAATGTCTATGTTTTTGTCATATAGGTTGACACCAGGGTAAACAAATTTCCAGTTTCAGGTGAACTAATCCTATACAGTGAAGGCAGACACCAGTGTACAGATTTATTTATTCTGATTTATTCTGTTTATTGTGGATTTTTGAAGCTCACACATTTTCTATTTTTCTGTTTCTCTCTCTTGCTCTCTCGGTTTGATGCTGCTTTGCTGCCAACTTCTGAAAACACAGGTAAGAATGATTTACTCGCATGCTACCCATCCCATGCCCTGTTAAAATTAAATGGGTTCCATGTACCGCGGTAAAGGAACCTACTTTGTGATGTTTATGCCATCGGTGAACCATCAGTGCATTTGTTCAGTCTAGCCGCAGACTGCTGATTCATCCCCGGTGCTCAAACTTGCATCGTCAGCTTACCTAGACGGCCATAAGATTTGCACATTTTATTCATGTCAGTAAAGTCACTGGAGAATTTTATGGGCTACAGTTATTCTGACCATTGACGCCACAATAGCAACCCTATAAAACAGCCACGGGGTTAACTTGCTGTTGCCCCCACACATTATTATGACTTCCACGTAATGTAAGTGGAGGAAGAAATCTCCTGCTGGGGTTCGATGGACTGTTCTGTCATCTGGTGGGATGCAGTGATGTAGGCTTGCAGTCAGAGCAGTACAGGATGATTTTGGGTGGGTGGGTGTTGTTGTTGTCAAGAGAGAACATGGAAAAATTTTTTGAAAAAACTTTATCAGTCAATAGCGGTGCTCTTATCACTCATAAGCCTAGACTGTTTGTAAGCATCATAGTTGTATATTTACCCCATGTTTGTTTGTAAAAGGTCTGTTGTTTAGTGTGTTTACCTTATTTGATTGGATATACGATTGGTTAGCAAGAAGTGCACAATAGCTTTCAATGTCTTTGGCTGGCGATCAACTTAGCGACCCTTTTCCTTATGATCATTTTGCTATGTTGTTTTGTTACGTGGTCTGACTGTTATACATATGATTGTGGTTTTAAGTTATTTATCATATCATACAGCATTATACAGTGCTGTCTACTTGTGCTCCTTAGTGCATCAATACCATATTATACCGTAGTCCAAAAATTCATGGCATTATGGCAACACCACAGTGCACCGAGTACTTCCTGTCAGTGTTGTTGAAGAAGACAAACTCTCACAGAACAGTGTCTTCTTCACAAGATTTATGTTTGGGTCATGAAGCACCTTGACATCTACAATCCACAAAACTCAAAGCCATCTATTTTCACACATAAAAATGTGCCTAGTCTTTTCTCCCAGCGACCTTGCATAACCAGCCTAAGACAGCTTCAAGACACCACCTCAGCTATCAGTTTCAAGTTGTAAGAATGTTTCTG